>QNTS01002463.1:32031-49645 GCA_003317085.1 Hucho hucho
CAGTTAGGGTGGGTAGCTAGACAGACAGTTAGGGTGGGTAGCTAGACAGACAGTTAGGGTGGGTAGCTAGACAGACAGTTAGGGTGGTTAGCTAGACAGGCAGTTAGGGTGGGTAGCTAGACAGGCAGTTAGGCTGGGTAGCTAGACAGGCAGTTAGGGTGGGTAGCTAGACAGGCAGTTAGGGTGGGTAGCTAGACAGACAGTTAGGGTGGGTAGCTAGGCTGACAGTTAGGGTGGGTAGCTAGGCTGACAGTTAGGGTGGGTAGCTAGACAGACAGTTAGGGTGGGTAGCTAGGCAGACAGTCAGATGTTTATGAGACACTGGTCTCTCTTCAAATCCAGCCCATTTTAAAACTGTTAAAACATTTATATATCACTCTATTCTATTGCTGTTCAGCACTAGAGCAACAGTATTATACCCCAGAGCACAGTCCTAGAATATACCCTTCCTTGTTTTAGTTTCCACTGTCAAACACACTGTGGATCATGGAAAATAATGATATCTATGCTGTGTGTTTGGGAAAAGTCGGAGAGAATTACATTCTATGGCAGCACATGCGAGGGAGGGAGAGAGGGAGAGAGGGAGAGAGAGAGAGAGAGAGAGAGAGAGAGAGAGAGAGAGAGAGAGAGAGAGAGAGAGCATTAACAGCAGACTCGTACATTTCCTCAGTGAAAACAATGTTCAGAGCAAATGTCAAATCAGCTTTCTTTCAATTGTTTCGGGGGTGGAGATAAGCTTTAATATTGCATAATTTCCAATCCCCCATATTTATTTTGTGTATATATATTATTTTTATATAATTTTCTTTATTATTTTCCTCTAACCATACAATCCCTCCCCTAATTGGAGTAAAATAATGGACAACAACACTTAGGCTTCTACTTCCAGCTTATACAGTTGAAGTCGGAAGTTTACATACACTTAGGTTGGAGTAATTAAAACCCGTTTTTCAACCACTCCACAAATTTCTTGTTAACAAACTATAGTTTTGGCAAGTCGGTAGGACATCTACTTTGTGCATGACTTATAATTCACTGTATCACAATTCCAGTGGGTCAGGAGTTGACTGTGCCTTTAAACAGCTTGGAAAATTCCAGAAAATGATGTCATGGCTTTAGAAGCTTCTGATAGGCTAATTGACATAATTTCAGTCAATTGGAGGTGTACCTGTGGATGTAGGCCTACCTTCATACTCAGTGCCTCTTTGCTTGACATCATGGGAAAATCAAAAGAAAATCAGCCAAGAGCTCAGAAAAAAATGGTAGACCTCCACAAGTCTGGTTCATCCTTGGAAGCAATTTCCAAACGCCTGAAGGTACCACGTTCATCTGTATACACAATAGTATGCAAGTATATACACCATGGGACCACGCAGCCGTCATACCGCTCAGGATGGAGGCGCATTCTGTCTCCTAGAGATAAACATACTTTGGTGCGAAAAGTGCAAATCAATCCCAGACCTTGTGAAAATGCTGGAGGAAACGGGTACAAAATCTATATATTATCTATATCCACAGTAAAACGAGTCCTATATCGACATAACCGGAAAGGCCGCTCAGCAAAGAAGAAGCCACTGCTCCAAAACCGCCATAAAAAAAGCCAGACTACGGTCTGCAACTGCACATGGGGACAAAGATCGTACTTTCTGGAGAAATGTCTTCTGGTCTGATGAAACAAAAATATAATTGTTTGGCCATAACGACCATCATTATGTTTGGAGGAAAAAGGGGGAGGTTTGCAAGCCGAAGAACAACATCCCAACCGGGAAGCACGGGGGTGGCAGCATCATGTTGTGGGGGTGCTTTGCTGCAGGAGGGACTGGTGCACTTCACAAAATAGAAGGCATCATGAGGCAGGAATATTATGTGGATATACTGAAGCAACATCTCAAGACATCAGTCAGGAAGTTAAAGCTTGGTCGCAAATGGTTCTTCCAAATGGACAATGACCCCAAGCATACTTCCAAAGCTGTGGCAAAATGGCTTAAGGTCAACAAAGTCAAGGTATTGGAGTGGCCATCACAAAACCCTGACCTCAGTCCTATAGAACATTTGTGGGCAGAACTGAAAAAGTGTGTGCGAGCAAGGAGGCCACATTCTTAAAATAAAGTGGTGATCCTAACTGACGTAAAACAGGGAATTTTTACTAGGATTAAATGTCAGGAATAGTGAAAAACTGCGTTTAAATGTATTTGGCTAAGGTGTACAGTGAGGGAAAAAAGTATTTGATCCCCTGCTGATTTTGTACGTTTGCCCACTGACAAAGAAATGGTCAGTCTATAATTTTAATGGTAGGTTTATTTGAACAGTGAGAGACAGAATAACAACAAAAAAATCCAGAAAAACGCATGTGAAAAATTTTATACATTTATTTGCATTTTAATGAGGGAAATAAGTATTTGACCCTTCTCAATCAGAAAGATTTCTGGCTCCCAGGTGTCTTTCATACAGGTAACGAGCTGAGATTAGGAGCACACTCTTAAAGGGAGTGCTCCTAATCTCAGTTTGTTACCTGTATAAAAGACACCTGTCCACAGAAGCAATCAATCAATCAGATTCCAAACTCTCCACCATGGCCAAGATCAAAGAGCTCTCCAAGGATGTCAGGGACAAGATTGTAGACCTACACAAGGCTGGAATGGGCTACAAGACCGTCGCCAAGCAGCTTGGTGAGAAGGTGACAACAGTTGGTGCGATTATTCGCAAATGGAAGAAACACAAAANGAGAGAGGAGGTGGTGGTAAAGGAGGAGAGAGGAGGAAGAGGTTGAGAAAGAGGAGAGAGGAGGGGGAGGAGGAGGTTAAGAAGGAGGAGGAGATGGTTAAGAAGGAGGAGAGAGGAGGGGGAGGAGGAGATTAAGAAGGGGGAGGAGGAGGTTAAGAAGGAGGAGAGAGGAGGGGAGGAGGTTAAGAAGGAGGAGAGAGGGGGAGGAGAAGGTTAAGAAGGAGGAGATGGTTAAGGAGGAGAAGAAAGGGGGAGGTTAAGAAGTGGTATGGAAAGGAGGGGGGGGTGCTCTGCTGGTGTGAAAGCAATGAGGTAAAGCCAATAGAAAGAGCAGAGAGTTCCTGTGTCACTGCTCTCCCCCCCCCCGGGTAAATTCCCCAGGGCCAGCGGCAGTCCCTTTCAGTCTCCTGTGACACAGTAATTACAAGTGTGGGAACTGAATCTGTCCCTTTTTCAGTGCCCCTTCGCCCCCTAACCAGCTCTCCCTCCCCCTTATCTTCCGCCTCGCTCCATCCTACCCCACCTCAGCCCTCTATCTCAGAGGCAGAGCACCCCACCCCTCCCCAGCAGCCTGCACTGATATTCATGAGCTGCACACCAGCTTGCCCCCCCCACCCTCTCTCCCTCCAGTGACAGAGCTGAGCCCGCTATGCTCGCTCTCAAAACAGTCAGTGCAACAGTGCTGTCTCCCGCTCTCTGTCAACCAACCCCCCTCACCCCCACTCCCTTCGCTCGCTATCTCCATGCTGATAACCATGGGAACCACACTGTGGGAACCGGCCACAAGTTCACAAAAATAGACAGAGGCTGATGGAGGAAAAGGACGGGAAGAGAACAGAAAGAAAGGAATCCATCCGGGGGGGGGGGGCTTATCTAGATGGACAGGTACGCGGGTGTCCAATCACCTCAAACCCTCATCTCAGCCCCAACAGACGGCGTGTAATCGCTTACATCAATGGAGCTGCTGCTTTGAGTGGAATCAGTTGAATCTTTGTCACGGACACACTGGCTCTGGGAAGCGGTGGACGGCCGAGAGGCCTGGTCTGGCACTGTCCTACCACATTAGAAATGAGGGCACCCGAGTGGCGCGACGGTCTAAGGCACTGCATCTCAGTGCAAGAGGCGTCACTACAGACACCCTGGTTCGATTCCAGGCTGTATCACATCCGGACGTGATTGGGAGTCCCATAGGGCGGCGCACAATAGGCCCAGCATCGTTCGGGTTTGGCCGGCGTAGGCCGTCAACTGAATTGCCTAGTTAAATTTCAAAAACGAATGGAAATGAGAATCATGGGGTCCCACACCACAGTAGCGGAGCTCTACGGAGTAGCTAGCTAACACCTCAGTAGCGGCGCTCTATGGAGAAGCTAGCTTGGGAATCAGTGGATGACCAAGAGGCCCGGACTCGTCACAGTAGCTAGATATAAACTCAGCAAAAAAAGAAACGTCCTCTCACTGTCAACTGCGTTGATTTTCAGTTATGTTCATACAAATATTTATACAAGATTCAACAACAGACATAAACTGAACAAGTTCCACAGACATGTGACTAACAGAAATTGAATAATGTGTCCCTGAACAAAGGGCGGGTCAAAATCAAAAGTAATAGTCAGTATCTGGTGTGGCCACCAGCTGCATTAAGTACTACAGTGCATCTCCTCCTCATGGACTGCACCAGATTTGCCAGTTCTTGCTGTGAGATGTTGCCCCACTCTTCCACTAAGGCACCTGCAAGTTCCTGGACATTTCTGGGGGGAATGGCCCTAGCCCTCACCCTCCGATTCAACAGGTCCCAGACGTGCTCAATGGGATTGAGATCCGGGCTCTTCGCTGGCCATGGCAGAACACTGACATTCCTGTCTTGCAGGAAATCACACACAGAATGAGCAGTATGGCTGGTGGCATTGTCATGCTGGAGGGTCATGTCAGGATGAGCCTGCATGAAGGGTACCACATGAGGGAGGAGGATGTCTTCCCTATAACGCACAGTGTTGAGTTTGCTTGCAATGACAACAAGCTCAGCGATGATGCTGTGACACACCGCCCCAGACCATGACGGACCCTCCACCTCCAAATCGATCCCGCTCCAGAGTACAGGCCTCGGTGTAACGCTCATTCCTTCGACGATAAACTCAAATCCGACCATCACCCCTGGTGAGACACAACCGCAACTCGTCAGTAAAGAGCACTTTTTGCCAGTCCTGTCTGGTCCAGCGACGGTGGGTTTGTGCCCATAGGCGACGTTGTTGCCGCTGATGTCTGGTGAGGATCTGCCTTACAACAAGCCTACAAGGCCTCAGCTCAGCCTCTCTCAGCCTATTGCGGACAGTCTGAGCACTGATAGAGGGATTGTGCGTTCCTGGTGTAACTCGGGCAGTTGTTGTTGCTGTCATTTCAGTCGGTGTGGTAGCTGACGTGCATAGTGTTGAGTCATCCGCATACATAGACACACTGGCTTTACTCAAAGCCAGTGGCATGTCGTTAGTAAAGATTGAAAAAAAGTATGGGGCCTAGACAGCTGCCCTGGGGAATTCCTGATTCTACATGGATTTTGTTGGTTAGGTTTCCATTAAAGAACCCTCTCTGTGTTCTTTTAGACAGGTACCTCTTTATCCACAATATTGCAGGGGGGTGTACAGCCATTACACAAGTTTTTCCAGCAACAGACTAGGATCGATAATGTCAAAAGCCGCACTGAAGTCTAACACAAGAGCCCCCACAATCTTTTATCATCAATTTCTCTCAGCCAGTCATTTGTGTAAGTGCTGTGCTTGTTGAGTGTCCTTCCCTATAAGCATGCTGAAAATCTGTTGTCAATTTGTTTACTGTAAAATAACATTGTATCTGGTCAAATATAATTTTTTCAAAAAGTTCACTAAGGGTTGGTAACAGGCTGATTGTTCGGCTATTTGAGCCAGTTAAAGGGGGCTTTACTATTCTTAGGTAGATGAATAACTTTTGGTTCACTCCAGGCCTGAGAGCACACACTTTCTAGTTGGCTTAAATTTAGGAGTGGAGTGGCAATATCATCCGCTATTATCCTCAGTAATTTTCCATCCAAGTTGTCAGACAACAATCATTTCTTCACCTCTTCCACACTTACTTTACGGAATTCAAAACATTCATAATTTGGTCAGATATACTTGGATGTGTAGTGTCAGCATTTGTTGCTGGCATGTCATGCCTACGTTTGCTAATCTTGGCAATGAAAAAATCATTAAAGTATTTGGCAATATCAGTGGGTTTTGTGATGAATGAGCCATCTGATTGAATAAATTATGGAGTAGAGTTTGCCTTTTTGCCAAAAATGTCATTTTAAGGTGCTCAAAAGCTTTTTACTATCATTCTTTATTTCATTTAACTTTGTTTCATAGTGTAGTTTCTTCTTTTTATTCAGTTTAGTCACATGATTTCTCAATTTGTATTATCGTTTGCCAATATATTGTTATCCCTACATCCGATGGATTTGGATACTGCTTTCAAACAGATTTCTGCAGCATTAGTAAAGACATGATCAATACATGTTGATGATTTCATTCCTGTGCTGTTTGTAAATACCCTGGTAGGTTGACTGATAACCTGAACCAGGTTGCAGGCACTAGTTAAGAGTTTGAAGCTTTCTCGAGTGGGCAGCCTGATGAAAGCCAGTCAATATTTAAAATCACCCAGAAAGTATACCTCTCCATTGATATCACATACATTATCAAGCATTTCGCACATTATCCAGATACTGACTGTTAGCACTTAGTGGCCTATAGCAGCTTCCCACCAGAATTGGCTTTAGTTGAGGCAGGTGAACCTGTAGCCAAATTACTTCAACAGTATTTAACATGAGATCCTCTAAGCTAACAGCAATGTGGTTCTGAATATAAACAGAAACAACACCTCCACCTTTGGCATTTCTGTATATCTTATAACTATGTATTACTACCACTGTATCATCAAAAGGTACTGTCTAAACGATTTTCAGAGATTGTTAGAACATGAATGTAATCTCTTACTAGCAAATTATTGATTTTATGAACCTTGTTTCTTAATAACCTCTTATGGCTAGGGGGCAGTATCCTGAATTTCCGCCTGTCTGACGTGCCCAAAGTAAACTGCCTGTTACTCAGGCCCAGAAGCTAGGATATGCATATAATTGGTAGCATTGGATAGTTTCTAAAACTGTTACAGTGAGGGAAAAAAGTATTTGATCCCCTGCTGATTTTGTACGTTTACCCACTGACAAAGAAATTATCAGTCTATAATTTTAATGGTAGGTTTATTTGAACAGTGAGAGACAGAATAACAAAAAAATCCAGAAAAACGCATTGTGAAAAATGTTATAAATTGATTTGCATTTTAATGAGGGAAATAAGTATTTGACCCCCTCTCAATCAGAAAGATTTCTGTCTCCCAGGTGTCTTTTATACAGGTAATGAGCTGAGATTAGGAGCACACTCTTAAAGGGAGTGCTCCTAATCTCAGATTGTTACCTGTATAAAAAGACACCTGTCCACAGAAGCAATCAATCAATCAGATTCCAAACTCTCCACCATGGCCAAGACCAAAGAGCTCTCCAAGGATGTCAGGGACAAGATTGTAGACCTACACAAGGCTGGAATGGGCTACAACAGCGGTCCCCAACCCCCGGGCCGCGCGTCATTTGGTACCGGGCCGCACAAGAAAGAATAAATAACTTACATTAATTCCGTTTTATTTATTATCTGAGCCATAACGATCTTTTATTTTGAAAAATGACCGGATTCTCTGTGTTACATCTTGGTCACGTGAATGCTAAAATTCAACCCAGTAGCAAGCTAAATGAGTAAGAAACAGTCGTCTTTGGAAAGTTTCTTTGCGAAGGGGAAAAGGCCCAGTGAGGAGACAGAACAAGAGCCTACGACTTCCAAGAAAAAGAAAGCTGCATTTAACAGACAATACCAGGAGTCCTACTTAAAATATGGATTCATCGCGACAGGTGATTCCCACGAACCAAGCCCACTCTGTATAATATGCGGCGACCGGCTCTCTAATGAGGCAATGAAGCCTTCAAAACTGCTTTGCCACTTGGAGACCAAGCACCCTGCATTAAAAGACAAGCCCTCTGAGTATTTTGAAAGAAAAAAACGGGAACACGAAGGACAGAAGAAATTACTGAGGGCCACCGCATCAACAAATGCGAGTGCACTGAGAGGATCATACTTGGTGGCTAACCGTATTGCTAAGGCTAAGAAGCCATTCACTATTGGTGAAGACTTGATCCTGCCCGCCACTAAAGACATTTGCCGTGAACTTCTAGGAGAGGATGCGGTTAAAAAGATAGCACAGGTGCCTCTGTCGGCTAGCACGGTCACTCGGCGCATTGAGGAAATAGCAGAAGACATTGAGACACAATTGTTGGAGAGGATTAATACATCACCGTGGTACGCACTCCAGGTTGACGAGTCTACAGATGTTGACAACAAGGCAATACTACTTGTTTATGTGCGATATCTTTATCAGGAGGATGTGCATGAGGATATGTTATGTGCACTATCGTTGCCAACCAAAACCACAGCCACAGAACTCTTCAAGTCGCTGGATGGTTATATATCAGGAAAACTGAAATGGTCCTTTTGTGTCGGCATATGCACAGACGGAGCTGCTGCCATGACCGGACGGCTGTCTGGTTTAACTGCTCGGATTAAGGAGGTTGCACCTGAGTGTGAATNTCGAGACAACAACTCTGCCGGTGTTCTGGATTAAAGTCATGGCAGAATACCCTGAGATCACCACAACAGCACTGAAAACCCTGTTGCCATTTCCGACATCCTATCTGTGTGAAGCGGGGTTTTCTACAGTGACAGCAACCCAAACAAAATTACGGAGTAGACTGGACATAAGCAACACACTTCGGGTGTCATTGTCTCCCGTTACCCCTAGATGGGACCGTCTCGTTGCAGAGAAACAAGCTCAAGGCTCCCATTGATTTAGCGTTATGGTGAGCAAAAATTTTCATGGACTTTATATTCGTTTTTGTGGTGTATCTGTATCTTATTTTTAAGGCATGTTTAAACGTCACCATAGCAACCAGAGTCAGTGAGCGTTAGGGTTAGGGGGCAGAGAGGATGTTATTCATGTTATGTTGTTGGCTCGATGTTACGAGGACGCTGCTAATAAAGTTGCATACGAATACACAGTGGATTCATGTTTATTATTATATTTACAATATACCACAGTTTTTATGCCAGTCGTATCATTTTATTTTGTTGTATTTATCCGTCAGACCTTAAAGCCCGGTCCGTGAAAATATTGTCTGACATTAAACCGGTCCTTGGCGCTAAAAAGGTTGGGGACCGCTGGGCTACAAGACCATCACCAAGCAGCTTGGTGAGAAGGTGACAACAGTTGGTGCGATTATTCGCAAATGGAAGAAACACAAAAGAACTGTCAATCTCCCTCGGCCTGGGGCTCCATGCAAGATCTCAAGATCTTTTTCTGCTAAGGGGACAGGACAACTTCACCGCATCAAAGGGACGATGGACGGGGCCATGTACCATCAAATCTTGGGTGAGAACCTCCTTCCCTCAGCCAGGGCATTGAAAATGGGTCGTGGATGGGTATTCCAGCATGACAATGACCCAAAACACACGGCCAAGGCAACAAAGGAGTGGCTCAAGAAGAAGCACATTAAGGTCCTGGAGTGGCCTAGCCAGTCTCCAGACCTTAATCCCATAGAAAATCTGTGGAGGGAGCTGAAGGTTCGAGTTGCCAAACGTCAGCCTCGAAACCTTAATGACTTGGAGAAGATCTGCAAAGAGGAGTGGGACAAAATCCCTCCTGAGATGTGTGCAAACCTGGTGGCCAACTACAAGAAACGTCTGACCTCTGTGATTGCCAACAAGGGTTTTGCCACCAAGTACTAAGTCATGTTTTGCAGAGAGGTCAAATACTTATTTCCCTCATTAAAATGCAAATCAATTTATAACATTTTTCACATGCGTTTTTCTGGATTTTTTTGTTGTTATTCTGTCTCTCACTGTTCAAATAAACCTACCATTAAAATTATAGACTGCTCATTTCTTTGTCAGTGGACAAACGTACAAAATCAGCAGGGGATCAAATACTTTTTTCCCTCGTTGTAAAATAATGCCTGTGGGTATAACAGAACTGATATGGCAGGCAAAAACCCTAGGAAAATCCATCCAGAAAAAAAACATTTTTGGAAGTCACAGGCCTTTTCAATGGAAGCCTATGGGCTATACAAAGATTGCAGTACCTTTGGCTTCCACTAGATGTCAACAGTCTTTATACAAGGTTTCAGGCTTGTTCCTTGAAAGACAAACAAGTCAATGTAGTATATCCAAGGGGAGCCTCATTAGGAAAGTAGTCTTTTTGCACACGCTCTTTGTTATTTATCTTCCCTATTGAACATACTAGTCTCCGTATTAAATATAATTGTTTATTTAGATATTAGAGTAACTGAGGATTAATTACAAACGTCGTTTGACTTGTTTGGACGAACTTTGCCGGTAACTTTTTGGATTCCTTTGTCTGCATGTAGAACAAGTGGATTACTGAAATCAATGGCGCCAGCTCAGACAATCAAATGCTATGCTTTCGCCGTGAAGCCTATTGTAAATCGGACAATGCAATTTTCGATTACCAACATTCTAACCTTTTGAATGTTGTAAGACACTTGTATTTTCATGAATGTTTAATATTACGATTTTATTATTTTGAATTTGGCGCTCTGCAATTTCACCGGATGTTGTCGCAGGTGGACCGCTAGCGGTCTGCGAGCCTTAAGCCATATGTTAACGTGGGCTTTTTTAACACTTTTCCGGGATGCTTGATTATTTTTCTTGCTTTACTGGGAAGCTTAGCAGAGGTAGACATGCTCAGGTTATTTTTTATTAGTGCAGGGTGAGCTGCACACAGTGGACTTCCTACTAAGGCCCACCCCCTCAGTCCAAACAGTATTACTCTGGTTCATAGGCATATGATATAGGCATATGATTACTGCATACAATAGCTGTAGGATCAGCAGAGGCATTCAGGGCAGTTAGAGGGACATACATTAGGTTACTTACATTGTGTCTACCAACGCCCCTGGTATAATGTACATTTGCTGAAGCATTATGACAACTCAGCGACACAATGGTAGGGATTAGCTGAGCTGGGCTTGGGTCATTGATAAGTCATTGTCTAAACGCAACCTGTGGTCTATGCATAAGCTTCTGATAAAGTTATAATAACATCAGAGTCTGTGGGTTAGAGAGCATGGTGTCACAGCATGGTCTAGAGTCTATAGGTTAGAGAGCATGGTGTCACAGCATGGTCTAGAGTCTGTGGGTTAGAGAGCATGGTGTCACAGCATGGTCTAGAGTCTATGGGTTAGAGAGCATGGTGTCACAGCATAAGATTGTGGGTTGGATTCATGTATGGGCCATACTGAACGAGACAGTTTTGTAAGTCACTGGATTAAATTCACCATATTTATACTTCCTGTACTGGCACTGCCACGCCCTCACCCACCCCTCTATACACCTTCACCCACCCCTCTATACACCTTCACCCACCTTCACCCACCCCTCTATACACCTTCACTCACCCCTCTATACACCCTCACCCACCCCTCTATACACCCTCACCCACCCCTCTATCTACCTGGCGGCAGGAAGCCTAGCAGTTAAGAGCGTTGGGCCAGTAACCGAAAGGTATCTGGTTAAAATCCCCTAGCCGACTAGGTGAAAAATCTCTGTGCCCTTGAGCAAGGCACTTAAGTTAAACCTAATTAGACTAGCCTGGTTAAATAAAAACGTGAATCCTCTTTATGTTCTTCCTACACCACAAGAGTTAAACTGCTGGCGCAGCCTACATTTCCTGTTCCTGTGAGAAAACTGCTTTTGTCTTGAGGAAAGGAGGGGAGGGAAGGTAGACGCAAGTAGCGCATCATCATCATCTCAACCCAACCGGGGCTGGCTAGCTATTTTTCCATTCCATTTTTATCCACGGTCTTTCAGTACTGGTCCGGGTCTCTCCCTCTCCCAGCCTCCCAGTCCCAGCAGCTCTTTCCCAGGCCAAAGACTTTAACTTCCTGGGCCCTCTACCTCGGCTGTCCCCTGGGGGTGTCTCGTTTCCACCCCGGACTGCCCAGCACTCCCAAAGCAAACAGACCCCCAACCCTGATAACATCACGCAGGCAGCATTGCAGGCTGGATAGAGGACTGAGGGGAAACGCTGCCAGGATCAGGCTGACCTCCAATCCCAACACACACACACACACACACACACACACACATCTACGAACACGCAGACAAACACACACATCTACGAACACGCAGACAAACACACACACACACACACACACACACACACACCTACGAACACACACACACACACACACAAGCATTCACTTTTAACAGATGCACATGCATAGACATGGACACACACACGCACATGAGCATGCTCACACGTAAAACACACACACACACACACACACCAACAATACATCACAGTAATGGATCACACAAGACAGCACATAGCCAAACGTACTTAGACAAACAGCAATATGTAAAAAAAACACATCATTCTGGTCATTCTGACACACGCACACACACACACACACACACACAGGGTCTGTGCTGGGTAGTGCTGAGCGATTAGTGCTTTTTGAGGTCGGTTATGTTTCGGTTCGATTTCAGCCTTCCGAGTGGCGCAGCGGTCGAATGTGTAGGTGTCGTGTGTAGGTGTATGTGTAGGTGTCGCTCAGCACTAGTGCTGGGGGTCTCCTCAGGGATCAGCGTGAGTCTAAACCCTGGTGCTGCTTACACAGTTAACATTCCCTTGCAGTGTGTGTCTCTGTGTGAGAGTGTGTGGATGTCTCTGAGAGAGTGTGTGGATGTGTGGGTGTCTCTGTGAGAGAGTGTGTGGATGTGTGGGTGTCTCTGTGAGAGATGAGGCATCCATATCTCCTCTTAATGTTCCTCTTACACTATGACCTGTGAGAAATTTCTTTAAATGCCTGTCATGTTGTTTACACAAGCTATATTACCAGAGACCAAGCAGTGAGAGACCAGAACACTGGGGACAAGAGCAGGAGACCCAACACAGGAGACCCTACAGAGAACAGGAGACCCTACAGAGAACAGGAGACCCTACAGAGAACAGGAGACCCAACACAGAACAGGAGACCCAACACAGAACAGGAGACCCAACACAGAACAGGAGACCCAACACAGTCAAATCAAATCAAAGTTTATTGGTCGCAACTAGTGTAAAAGGACTAGACACAACCAGTTGAGATGTATCAATAACATTGAGTCAATGAGACTAAACACGTCTACAGAAGCACACACACACACACACACACACCTCCACTAAAAAGTCCCACCACTTCTGCAATTCTGGAATGGAAATGTGTATTTTTCTGCACAATGTACACTTTCCTACATATGTATTTGGACTCTATTCTACATTTTGGATTTGAGCGCAAATATTTGGTCTGAGGAAACAGTACAGAATGTAACTTATATTTGAGGGTATTTTCATACACATCTCATTAACCATTTACTAATGAAAGCACTGTATAGATCTAGTACCCCCATTTGAAGATGTCGTAAGTATTTGGAAAAATGTCACTTACCAAAGTAGTCAAAACATTTATTCTTTGGTCCCATATTCCTAGCACGCAATAACTACATCAAGCTTGTGACTCTACAAACGCATTGGATGCATTTGCAGTTTGTTTTGATTGTGTTTTGGCTTGGTGGGCTGAACAAATAGACTTGACCTATTTAGAAATATAAAATGTCATTTTTTAGGGTCTTTAAACTGAATTAGGAACTGTATTTTTTTTCTAACAATGAATGAAAAAAAACTGGTTTTTAAACTGAAGACTGTATATGTAGATAGACTTACCTGTCCCTCAAATGCTAGCAACGCCACGGTTGTGGGTTAAATTACTGCAGGGATCATTTACACATACTTAAACATGTATTGTATTCACTGTACTAGGGCAGACCCCAATTAGTCAAATGGTCAATTGTTTGTTCGTTAGGCTGTTGGTCTACCGAGATTGTTATAGTCGAGCAGTAACAAATATATATACAGTGCAGTCGGGAAGTTTTCAGATCCCTGGACTTTTCACACATTTTGTTACGTTACAGCCTTATTCTAAAATTAATTACATTGTTTTTTCCCCCTCAATCTACACACAGCCAAGACAACGCAGGAGTGGCTTCGGGACAAGTCTTTGAATGTCCTAGAGTGGCCCAGCCAGAACCCAGACTTGAACCTGATCGAACATCTCTGGAGAGACCTGAAAATAGCTGTGCAGCGATGCTCCCCATCCAACCTGACAGAGCTTGAGAGGATCTGCAGAGGAGAATGGGAGAAACTCCCCAAATACAGGTGTGCCAAGCTTGTAGTGTCATACCCAAGAAGAATCGAGGCTGTAATCGCAGCCAAAGGTGCTTCAACAAAGTTCTGAGTAAAGGGTCTGAATACTTATGTAAATGTGATGTTTTTTTTATTTTATAAATTTGCAAACATTAAAAAAAAAACTGTTTTTGCTTTGTCATTATAGGGAATTGTGTGTAGATTGATGAGGAAAAATACAATTTAATACTTTTTTGAATAAGGCTGTAACGTAACAACATGTGGAAAACGTCAGGGGGGCTGAATACTTTCCGAAGGCACTGGAAATGTGCCTATTTGGGGATCTGATAGTATTTCTGATTGGCTTAACGCAACACCACTAATGACCTGTGGAGCTTCTCAAAGTAATGTTTTCTTAACCTCAAACAGCAAGCAAACAAAGTCTGATTTTAAAAGTTCCTCAATGTACTTAAATTATTTCCAGCTCTCTCTCCCTTTCGATAACAACTCAGCGTGAAAGGGAACAATGCTATGCTCTGATTCAGTGGAAACCTCATAAAATAGGCCTAACTTATTACTTCTCATCAGTACTTGACTTGGACTGAAATAGGTTCCGGTACTCATTTTGGGTGCTGGTACTGTTTATATTTAGGTTCAGGAGCTCCACAATACTTTTGAGCTAATATTCTATAAAAGAGGAACAGGAGCTCAAGCAGTAGAACATTTGAGGTGTCGGTACTCAGCTCCGCTGAGCTTCTTATCCCTTGCGTAAATAGCCTACAGCTGTGTCTGTCCCAAGCTCACTGGCCCAAGTTCAGTTCAACCCAAGTTAATAGTTGATACAATGTTAAGTTGGTTGCAGACAGGCCATGTGTAGGCAATTTGATTTATAGGACATTTATTTTTAAACCAGGATATTTTCTACCTGCAGGCTGCAATGTTTTTATTTGTTGGCTTTATGTAGGCTATTTGTACATTGTTGGCAATGGAAGTTACTTTTTAGGTTTGTAGCATATTCATTTAGATTTGGATAGAATTTTGATTTAATCACATGATTTTGAGATATGAAGACGTTACTATAAATTAAATGAAACTGTTTCAAGAAAATGTGTATATGAAAACCATAACTGGAACGCAGATGGGTAGAAATGGTAAGATAAATTGACATTCCACATGAGAAAGGTTGCAGACTCCTCGTGTAGCCTTTTACCAGTGACTTCAGGAGAGTAATGGCAGAAAGCCAGCAGGAGGAGAATAGTTGAGTCAGGTTAAGGTTTTTTTCTTCTGGTTATCCAGATCTCTGGCGCCATCTGAGGCATTTGTCTTATTTCATCAAGACCGTCAGCGTTAAGCATCAGACAAGCTCAATGCCACCTGGGGCAGTCCCATAGGGCGGCGCACAATTGGCCCAGCGTTGTCCGGGTTTGGCCAGTGTAGGCCATCATTGTAAATAATAATTTGTTCTTAACTGACTTGCCTAGTTAAATAAAACAATTAAATAAAAAAATAGGTGATTTTATTCAAACAAATAGGATGTGTCTATATATGGAAAAATACATCTAACATTTTCAACCAATTTATTGGTCTAAAGAACAGACGACTTTCAGTCAACCAATATTTTTTGTTGTTGTTGTCAGGGACATCCCTAAACTACTAGTGTGAGTCTCCTTGGATAAAGCGAGTGGCATTTTATTACTATAACTGGAAAGAATGCCAAGCAGCTCTAGAAGCTTGGTTAGTTGATTTTGCAGGATGTATAATTGTGGTTGTTGTGTGTCACAGACACACACACACCAGCTAGCTAGCTACCGTAGGCTATGACTAAGTTCCTCGCTGGTGTTCCCTCCGCTCCGTTCTGAGAATGCACACTGCTCGGCTCTCTCCCTGTGCTGCGGGCGCAAAAAAGTGACTGCCCCCCCCCACCCCGACCCCCAGAGAGGTTTCTACTCTGGAGAACATAAACAGCTCTGTCTGCCCTGGGCCAGTTCTCATGACATCACCACACAGCAGGAATTCATATTTCCTCTGTGTCTTGCTCGCTCTCCATATTTTATTCCTCCCTCTCTCCAACTGCCCTCCCTCTCTCTCCCCAATTGCTCCCCCTCTCTCTCCCCAATACGAGGGGGGGAGAGAGAGGGGTTGACGAGGGGGTCTCTCTCCAACTGCTCCCCCTCTCTCTCCAACTGCTCCCTCCCACCACCCAATTGCTCCCTCTCTCCCGCTCTCCATGTCCCCCACCTCCATCTCTCTCGATCTGTCCTTATTTTGCTGAAGGCCTCACATTGGCCCCTTAGTCAGACCTTTTCCATTTAGACTGTGTCAGACCACACAACACTCACTGTAGTTTAATACATTACAACATGACTACAACTCCGAACCCACACAGAACAATAATTCAGAACACACACACACACACACACAACGTAACTGACTACTACACAACACACTAGGAACAGTAAGTCAGAACAGTGTAGGCTAGAGAGGAGCGTCCATCCTAGAAATAGAGAAAGCTCAGAGCAACTGGTGGAATGCTGAAAAGAATATGGGTTCATTATTGAGTGCATGAGAATCAGTGTGTGTGTGTGTGTTATAAAGATGTGGGGGGGGTACAGCGGAAATTACGCACTACTTCATTGTATTGGTGTTTGGAGGAAAAGCCCCATTGAGGGTCCCCCCTCCCTCATCTCTTCCCTCCCTCCCTCTCTCTCTCTCTCTCTCTCTCTCTCTCTCACACACACCTCTCTGGTCTGGCTACAGGAGAAAGCAGGGGCAGGAAGCAGCTTGGCTCCCAGACAATGGGACACATCAGGCCAGCCCAGGACCTTTCGCAGGCAGGCAGTGTCTCGCTCTCTCACAAACACACACACGCACACATAAATGCCAGCCAGCCAATCAAAACACAGCGTACAAAAGCACAAACAGAGCAAAGACAAACAGGACATTCCAGCAGCCAGGTGCTCCGGATTCCTCGCCACGGCTAATCTGAATCAGAGAGAGGGAGAGCTGGAGGGCCCAGGTTGGGGGAGACGGGGAAGGGAGGGGTGTGAACAGGAAGCAGTGGCCAGATTATTAACTCTAAAACGATCCCCAGGATCTTTAATGAAGTGTCCTTGAGCACGCCAACCCCGGGGTCCGTCCTCACACACAGTCTGTCACACCCACACACCAAGACACACAGGGTCCGTCATTCTGGCTAACCGTATAAGGTGACATGCATGGAACGGCTTCTCTCACACACACAGTCACACGCACAGACAGGTGGTTCACACACACCTAGAGGTGTCATCCTTGTGCTATGTGATCCCAGGCCAAAATGACTGAGAAAACAGACTAGACGTGGTTCCTTTCAGACCAGAGTCTGCTGACAGACAGCTCATCTTATGGCTAATCCAGGGATGTCAACATCAGCCCGCTTCCCTTCTCTCTCTCGCGACCTTCCCTCTCTCTCTCTCTACCTGCTCGCTCTCTCTCTCTCTCTCTACCTCTGCTCTCTCTCTCTCTCTCTCTACCTCTGCTCTCTCTCTCGCCCTGCTCTCTCTCTCTC
>QNTS01002463.1:55042-219490 GCA_003317085.1 Hucho hucho
CTCTCTCTCTCTCTCGACCTGCTCTCTCTCTCTCTCGACCTCTACCTGCTCGCTCTCTACCTGCTCGCGCTCTACCTGCTCGCGCTCTACCTGCTCGCGCTCTACCTGCTCGCGCTCTACCTGCTCGCGCTCTACCTGCTCGCGCTCTACCTGCTCGCGCTCTACCTGCTCGCGCTCTACCTGCTCGCGCTCTACCTGCTCGCGCTCTACCTGCTCGCGCTCTACCTGCTCGCGCTCTCTCTCGACTTTCACGCGCTCTCTCGCTCGCTCTCGACTTTCACGCTCTCTCGCTCGACTTTCACGCACCAAGCAGAGACCCAATCATCTACAGGGCCTCAGGCTTTCCTCAGTCTGCAGACCGCCTGTCAGTCAGTGTTTGTGAACAGTGTGTGTGTGACTTTGCTCCGAGCCCAGTCGGTAACAGGAGACACCAACCCTTCGCCACACACAGTGGGAAATATTTGGGATGGTTTCTTCTAGGAATGTCTTGGCGTGTCTGAGGAATGTCTCTCCCCCTCTTACCCTCCTTCACCCCTCCTCATTTTACATTTACATTTTAGTCATTTAGCAGACGCTCTTATCAAGAGCAATTAGGGTTAGGCGCCTTTCTCAAGGGCACAGACTTTTCACCACGCAGCTCAGGAATTCATACTTTGAGAACATTGTCTTGCCTGTGTGCTTAGGGTCGTTGTCCTGTTGGAAGGTGAACCTTCGTCCTGAGCACTCTGGAGCAGGTTTCGTGAAGGATCTCTCTGTACTTTGCTTTGTTCATCTTTCCCTCGATCCTGACTAGTCTCCCAGTCCCTGCTGCTGAAAAACATCCCCAAAGCATGATTCTCCCACCACCATGATTCACCGTAGGGATGTCCAGATGTGACGCTTGGCATTCAGGTCAAAGAGTTCAATCCTGGTTTCATCAGTCCAGAGAATCTTGTTGCTCATGGTCAGAGTCTTTAGGTGCCTTTTGGCAAACTCCAAGCGGGCTGTCATGTGCCTTTTACTGAAGAGTGGCTTACGTCTGGCCACTCTACCATAAAGGCCTGATTGGTGGAGTGCTGCAGAGATGGTTGTCCTTTTGGAAGGTTCTCCCATCTCCACAGAAGAACTCTGGAGCTCTGTCAGTGACCATCGGGTTCATGGATACCTCCCTGACCAAAGGCCCATCTCCCCCAACTGCTCAGTTTGGCTGGGTGACCAGCTCTAGGAAGAGTCTTGGTGTTTCAAAACTTCTTCCATTTAAGAATGATGGAGGCCACGGTTCTTGGGGACCTTCAATGCTGCAGAAATGTTTTGGTACCCTTCCCCAGATCTGTGCCTCGACACAATCCTGTCTCGGAGCTTTACGGACAATTCCTTTGACCTCATGGCTTGGTTTTTGTTCTGACATGACCTGTCAACTGTGGGACCTTATATAGACAGGCGTTTGTCTTTCCAAATCATGTCCAATCAATTCAATTTACCACAGGTGGACTCCAAGTTGTAGAAACATCTCAAGGATGATCAATGGAAACAGGATCCACCTGAGCTCAATTTCGAGTCTCATAGCAAAGGGTCTGAAAACAAGGCTTTGTCATTATGGGGTATTGTGTGTAGATTGATGAGGAATTTTTATTTATTCAATCCATTAGAATAAGGCTGTAACGTAACAAAATGTGGAAAAAGGGAAGTGGTCTGAATACTTTCCGTATGCACTGTAAGTGTGTGATGTATGTATGTATGTATGTATGTATGTATGTATGTATGTATGTATGTATGTATGTATGTGAGAGAGAGCAAAGGTATTAATTGTGTTGCAAGGCCAAACCCAGATTCTGACACACAGATACACTCTCACACTCCCAGTAAAGGGTAACACACTTCACACACCCACCCAGTGAAGGGAAACTTAAAACTTGTCTCATCCTCTCACATTCTTCCTTTTTTCTCTCAGCCCGTTACCCTCTTTGTAGATCAAATTTCAAAGCACAGAGTCCTCCAATTGCCTCTCCCTCCCTCTCTCGTCCTTCTCCCCTCACTAGAAATCTCTCTTCACTTGCTCTCTCTCTCTCACCCGCTTCTCTCTCACTATCAATCTCTCCCTATCAAATCTCTCTCTCTCTCTCTCTCTCTCTCTCTCTCCCTTTCTCCCTCACCTCTCACTATCAATTTCTCCCTTTCTCTCTCACCTCTCACTATCAACCTCTCCCTTTCTCTCACTCGTTTGTTACTCTCACCCTCTCTCACGGTGTTGCAGTTCCTGTTGCTGTTGTTTTCACTTCTCTCACTGTGGCTCGTGGGAACCTGAGTTCTGCACTGCTGTGTCTGTCTAGGGCTGGGGCTAGACAGGCAGGCAGGCAGCTAGGCTAGGCAGGCAAGCAGATGTCTCTCTCATTTATTTATTTATTTTAAAGGCCGGGGCAGACATATGATGCATTTGATGGAAAATATAGATTGGGATGGGTACGGCAGGGTCAGAGTTCTGCGTCTCAAAAGGCACCTTATTCCCTAGATCAGGGGCAGGCAACTCCAGTCCTCCAGGGTCTGATTGGTGTCACACTTTTTCTCCATCCCTAGCAAACACAGCTGATTAATCAAACTGCATTCTAAACTGAAGATCATGATTATTGGAGTCAGGGGTGTTGGTGGATTTCAGAGGTTAAATGATATGGGCACGTCAAAGGTCAATTCTACAGATATCTAAAAGGATACATAGGTCAGCAGAGCAGAAGTGAAACCTCCTTGGTATATAAGTAGAATCACACACCACACAGAGTTGAATCTGTGAAATTCATGATTCACTACTTAGTTATCAGTAGAGTTAATGGTAAATCAACTGTAGTAATATGATGCGAGGCGTTTACATGAACGACTTCGGAGTAGAACGTTGGGCACTAATGGACTGTTCGTCTCAGGCAATAAGATATAAAACACATTTTGATATTTGATAGCTAGAGTGATGGTAGTGCAGTGCTACGTGACTTATTTGCTCAACATTTGTCTGGAAGGGACTCCGCCTTTCTGTTACTGTACGAATCTCCAGATGATTTCTATGAGTAACCCACGAGCCCCGCCTGAGAACCTTGGTTATATTGTATGAAAGTGTATGAACTCACTACTGTTAGTCGCTCTGGATAAGAGTGTCTGCTAAAAAATATGTCTGGCTATACAGAGACCAAAGGCTGGCAGACCAACAATTATCTGATCTAAGCACATGCTGAATTCATCTCAGAAACTACTGTTACAGATAGCTAGTCTACCCCTTTCTCCCAGTTGTTACACTGGTCGTTTCACTAAATACTGTTGTGTCATTTGGATGAAAGTCCTGCTGAAGAGAGTCAGAGTTGGGAATTATTGCTGGGTTTGTATGACTGTGGTAGAAAGGTCAGCTGTTAGAGAAGCAAAATGGAATCCAATCTCACATTCACACACAACTTCAAAACAGTAAAAGACGAGTGGAGAGAGACAGAAAAAGAGCGAGAAAGAGAGAGAGAGAAAAAGGGGATTATAAATGACATAGTCTTTTCTCAGGCTGTGTATCAATGGGCCACACAGGGGGCATAGAGGAGGTCCCCGACCAGGAATGACCTCTAGTGCCTCCCAGAGAGAGGCTTTCAGGGGGAACGGGGGAGTCTGAGTTGAGGCTGGTCAAGAAAGACACCCATCTACTGTGTGTGCTCGTGTGTGTGTGTGTGTGTGTGTGTGTGTACATGCTTGTGTGTGTGTGCACGCGCGGAACGGGGGATAGGGAAGAGGGGGCTAAGTAGGGTTTTGGTGGGAGTTAAGACTGGGCCTGGTCAAGAGAAAGACACCCACCCACAGCTAATCAAAGGACTTTACAATCAGATAACAAATGGGTTAACGTTGCCTGGGTGGGCTTTCAACACACCCCCAGCCCCAGGGGTGCAGCGAGAGCTCAGACACGCACCCTTCCTTCCCAATATCAGCCCCTCTGCCCCGTCGTATCACGCATGCCTTCACATGACTTAACCTCCCCTTTCACTTCACTGTTTCACCACTGACTATATTGAAGTGGTTTGTCAATGGCCTACGTTACACAAGAAACTGAAGTTTAAGTGTGTATTTATTTCAGTCTATTGTATCTGTTTATTAGGACAAGAAAGCTGCTCGCTTAGTTTAAGACACTGGTTTTGCGTAGCAGCGTTTCATGAGTCTTTAGCAGCAATCTAACATATTTCAGACCACAAACCAACTCAAACTAAACTAAGGTCCTCTCGCTTCCACAGATACTGTATAGGTTAGAAAAAGCAGTGTGGTCAGAGACAGAACCATTTGAGGCAAACAGACTCTGCCTTGGACAAATGGTTGCTGGAGGCATTGAGGAAGAAGATATTTGTCCAGTAGTCAGTCAGTCACGAGCTAAGACGTTACAGGAGGTTAAAGACAATGACACATTTGGGTAGGAGGGAACACCTAGGAGGTCAGGACAGAACACCCAGGTCTTGTCTAAAATATGTCTTGTAGTCTGACTGACCGACTGGCTGGCTGGCTTGACTGGCTGTTTTTTACACATTTGCAAACATTTCTAAAAACCTGTTTTTGCTTTGCCATTATGGGGTATTGTGAGTAGATTGATGAGGGGGGAAAAAACAATTGTATCCATTTTAGAATAAGGCTGTAACAGAACAAAACGTTGAAAAAGTCAATGGGTCAAAATACTTTCCGAATGCATCTTCAAACATCTGTGATAAGAAGCATATCTTATTTTCCCACACTTATAAGCAGAAAACAACAATACATCTGCATATTTCACTTTCTCTCTATCAATCTATTTTATCCTCTTTCTGCATATTTTCACCTTCCTCTGCTTTACATCCATTCTACTCAGTTTCTCCCATCCTCCTCCCCGTCTCCCCCATCCTCCTCAAGTCTCCCTACGCCTCCTCTCTGCCCTCCTCCTCCTCTCTGTGGCTGACCCCTCTCTCTGCTCAGTCTGTCTGTCTGTCCTGTCGGTTCCCAGCAGTCGCCTCCTGTTTACAGCACACAGTAAAGATCCCATTGTTCCAGTGATATTACCACAGTAGGCACTTCAAACATTATGATTTACAGGAAACTGGTCTCCAGCACCGCTCTATCCCTCTGCTACTTCCTGACACACTCAATTCCTTTCCACCATTCCAGGACATAACATGTGTCTTAGAGATACTGTATAGTACTGGACATCCCCTTGGACAAATAACTGACAAAGAACTCGGCTAACACGTCAGAACTGTGTGTGTGTGTGTGTGTGTGTGTGTGTGTGTGTGTGTGTGTGTGTGTGTGTGTGTGTGTATATATATAATTTTTTTTTTTTTTAATCATTCATGGCGAATACATTAAAGGAACAAAACTAGCATGAGCTGGCTTATTCTGTACACATCACCCTAGCAACCAATATGTTTCTGTTGTTTATGTTCATAAACAGTTTCTCTGATAGTATTATACCTAAGGAATAATGTAAACAAGTCTATGATGACATAATGCACAACCACATGATGTTATGAACAGGAAGTGATGTGGAAATTATGAAACTGTCCATGTGAAAATGGATGTAAGTGAATACACACATATATATGCACGTACCAGGGTTTCCTCAGCTGGTTACTGACAGCTTTTAGCCCCCCCAAAAAAATGAAAAGCTGATAAATACAATTGTTGACGGGCCAAACTGTCCGGGAGCATAAAAAATATTTGCAAAATAATGCTTTTTATTCATTGATGGAAATACCAGTCAATGTGCTCCAACTTCAAAGTCAAATATATGATTATCAATTAGCCAATATCCAGCAACTTCACACAGCCATTGAAGGGTAGTGGGACAACATTCCACAGGCCACAATCAACAGCCTGATCAACTCTACGCGAAGGAGATGTGTCGCACTGCATGAGGCAAATGGATATCACACCAGATACTGACCGGTTTTCTGGTCCACACCCCTACCTTGTGACCAACAGATGCATCTCTGTATTCACAGTCTTGTGAAATCCATAGATTAGGGGCGGCAGGTAGCCTAGTGGTTAGAGCGTCGGACCAGTAACCAAAAGGTTGCTAGATGGAATCCCTGAGCTGACAAGGTAAAATCTGTCGTTCTGCCCCTGAACAAGGCAGTTAACCCACTGTTCCTAGGCCGTCATTGTAAATAAATAAAACAATTGTAAATAATAACTGACTTGCCTAGTTAAAATAAAGACTAAATAATGAATTTATTTCAATTTACTGAGTTCTTATATGAACTGTAACTCAATAAAATCTAAGAAATTGTTGCATGCTGTGTTTCTATTGTTGTTCAGTGTTGTTTAGGTGTAGATTCCATGGGCCATCAGCTGCAAAGGCTGGCTGGCGGAGAATGAGGGGCAAATTCTTATAAACACAAATTCTGTTAGGGATGTGAAGATTCAGTGTGTTAAATAGACTTATTTGGGTAAAGTCCAGGACAGAGTGGACAATACTTTCAAAATGGCAGAGTAATTTAAAATAAATGTAAATATCTGGTAAATTTCTCAAATATCCGGTAAATTTAAATCTTTCCGGACACGTTGTCCAGTGACAAACTTTCCTAACAGAAACCAAGGCACACACACACGTACAAACGATTACACCCACACACACTGTTGACCGACCTGACAGCGGCTGAATATGTCCGACTGGGTTGGCTGGACGTTGAAGTGCTTCAGGACTCGTACTGCCTGGTCCCGGGCTTTCTCTGAGCAGTCCAGCGCAATGCAGCGGCCCTCTCCCACCTGGGACTTCAGCTAGACACACATTGAACATCTCCTGACTCCGCATTTACTAACTGTACAGTCAGAACCCTGCTAAAACACAGACATGAGACATACACTCTAACACGCAGTTAATATTTACCGTCTGGTACGGCTGACCACAGGTGAGTATGACTCGTCCATCTTCTTGGGCTAACTGAGGAACAGAAGAAAATATAGAGAGCTCATCATCCGAGCCGGTTTCTGCCTCAGTGTGTATTCCTCTGTGTGTCTGTCCTACCTGTGCAGCCACCCTGTGGTCGTCAGTATTCTCCAGCAGTACCACGTCGACCCCCAGACAGCGCAGGTAGCGCCCCAGACCCTGTAGCATGTTGTCACACACCACACGCAGCTGCTGAGGAGCCATGCGTGGGGGCAGTGGACTCTGACTCTCCACCCCAGGCTGGGGACTTTTCTCTGGGCCTAGGGTCAGGGCTGGGTCTGACTCCTGGCGTGCCTGATATTACAGAGAGAGAAATCTTTAAACATGGGTTGTGTTCAGTAAAGAGAAACGTTTTGAAATGGGGAGATACTCCCTATAAAAGGTCAGGAAGTAACACTTGGAATTCAAGTTTCATGATGTTTAAAAAATGTAGCCATGACAACCCTGGCTAACCCTTAACCAAACAAAACAACAGTGGTGTCAATGTGAAGACGTTGTAGTTAGCCGCTGACCCCTCGGCGCCGGGCCTGCTTCTTCTTCTCCTCTTTCCGCTTCTTCTCCTCTTTACTCTTCTCCGTCTGAAGTGAGGAGATCGAGCACAAGTCCTGTGGCAGCCCAAAGCATGCTGGGTCACGAGAGAGGGCTGAGTAGACATCCAGTAAGCAGTACGCATCGACAGCTAGAGAGGTGATGGTGAGAGAAGGGAGAGAGGAGGGTGAGAGAGAGAGAAGGGTGAGAGAAAGGTGAGAGAGCGAGAGGAGGGTTAGAGAGAAGGGAGAGAGAGAGAGAGAGAGAGAGAGAGAGGTAGACGTGAGAAGGCGTGAGAGAAAAACACTGGAAAAAATAAGAGATGAAGAGACGAGAGCCATAAAGATAAGACCGAAGATCAAAAGAGAGAGATAGCATCGTCTGTCCCTTTATCTCTTCAGAGACAGACAGCGTTTAAAATGTCCACACTAGGATCCTACTGAAGTATGAGGACAAATATTTGGCATGCATTCTAAGAAGTAGCTATGAAATTAAGTATGGACATTGGAACGAGGCACCAGTTCAGTTCCCTTTATTGGCCTTTGCAGGAATGAGAGAGAGCAGAGAGCAAGAGCGAGAGAGATGTGTCTGGCATTCTGGAGCACAGTGAGAATGGTAAAGAAGATGACAACAGGCTGCTCACAGTCTGTATTTGGACACCTCCGTAGCAGAACTGGCTGGTCCGGAGCGATCCTATCTCACAGTCTGTATGTGTGTGTGGACACCTCCATAGCAGAACTGGCTGGTCCGGAGCGGTCGTATCTCACAGTCTGTATGTGTGTGTGCCTGCATAGCAGTGCTAGTGTGTGTGTGTGTGGGTTTACCTGCGTAGCGTAGCTGACTCGTCCTCAGTGGTCGTCTCTCCCAGTTAGACAGCTGTTCCATCTTATCTAGGGGTTTCCCCAGGACCTGCTGGACCAGGAGACTGAGACCCTTCTCTGCTGGGCCCTCCCCAACCAGCACACCACGGGGACCCCCGCTGCTACCACGACTGTTGGTGCTACGCTGTATCTAGGGATCATACAGCATACGGGTCACGTTTAGAACAGGGGAGGTTTATTTTCAATACCGTAGTAACACGGCCTGTTTTTATATAATCTTATATTATAAACTGGGTGGTTCGAGCCCTGAATGCTGATTGGCTGACAGCTGTGGTATATCAGACCGTATACCACGGGCATGACAAAACATTTATTTTTACTGCTCTAATTACGTTCCTAATGAGTTTATAATAGCAATAAGGCACCTCGGGGGTTTGTGATATATGGCCAATATACCACGGCTAAGGGCTGTGTCCAGGCACTCCACGTTGTGTCGTGCTTAAGAACAGCCCTTAGCCGTGGTATATTGGCTATATACCACACCCCCTCGGGCCTTATTGCTTAAATGTAGTTTTGCTGCTTTTTAACCTATATAGCCTACCATGTAAAAATAGAAATCTATACCCCCAGAAGAACTTGATTGTAGTCTTGACTGTGCCTCAAAACTTGCAGCTAGATAGTGAAAATACTCAGATGCTCTTGGTCATGTATAGTCAGATGTACCGTATGTACATAACGCTCTCTAGGGCCAACACGCTACAGTAGACCAAGTGGGTCTGAGGTGAAGTGTACTGTACCTGTTGGTGCACGTTGAGTAGATCTAACACTCCTACCATCTTCAGAGGTTCCTCAGAGAACTGGGGCCATGTGGCCAGAAGACACTTCAGGTCCCCTGCCATCCCATAACCTGGACACAGAGAGTAATATCACACCAGGGTTCAAATAGTATATCATTGAGCCTGCCTGGATTATTCCATTGTGTCAGACGAGCTCAATAAAGCGCATCTAAAGTATTAGGACAATTACTTGAACATACAGTGCCAGTGAAAAGATTGGACACATGTACTCATTCCAGGGTTTTTCTTTATTTTTACTATTTTCTAGATTGTAGAATAATAGTGAAGACATCAAAACTATGAAATAACACATATGGAATCATGTAGTAACCAAAAAAAGTGTTAAACAAATGAAAATATAGTTTTGATTTTAGATTCTTCAAAGTAGCCACCGTTTGCCTTGATGACAGCTTTGCACACTCTTGGCATTCTCTCAACCAGCTTCATGAGGTAGACCTGGAATGCATTTCAATTAACAGGTATGCCTTGTTAAAAGTTAATTTGTGGTATTTCTTTCCTTCTTAATGCGTTTGAGCCAATCAATTATGTTGTGACAAGGTAGGGGTGGTATACAGAAGATAGCCCTATTTAGTAAAAGACCAAGTCCATATTATGGCAAGAACAGCTCAAATAAGCAAAGAGAAATGACAGTCCATCATTACTTTAAGACATGAAGGTCAGTCAATCCGGAAAACGTTAAGAACTTTGAAAGTTTCTTCAAGTCGCAAAGAAAAGTACACCAATAAGAAGAAAAGACTTGCTTGGGCCAAGAAACATGAGCAATGGACATTAGACCGGTGGAAATCTGTCTTTTGGTCCAAAATGGAGATTTTTGGTTCCAACTGCCGTGTCTTTGTGAGACGTAGAGTAGGTGAAGGGATGACCTCCGCAGGTGTGGTTCCCACCGTGAAGCATGGAGGAGGTGGTGTGATGGTGCTTTGCTGGTGAAACTGTCTGTGATTTATTTAGAATTCAAGGCACACTTAACCAGCATGGCTACCACAGAATTCTATAGCAATACGCCATCCCATCTGGTTTGCGCTTAGTGGGACTATCATTTGTTTTTCAACAGGACAATGACCCAAAACACACCTCCAGGCTACTTCAAGAATCTCAAACACTTTTTTGGTTACTACATGATTCCATATGTGCTATTTCATAGTTTTGATGTCTTCACTATTATTCTACAATGTAGAAAATTGTAAAAATAAAGAAAAACCGGGAATGAGTAGGTGCTTCCAAACTTTTGACTGGTACTGTAGGTCTGGTCGACACATGGACAGACAACATAAGGCACATCAAGAACCATTCTACAAATGTTTTGAAAATAAAAATAAATCCAATATAGACCAATCCCTCCACTCACCCAGCTTGAGGACTGTGGGAGCAGAGAAGAGGCTCCTGATGAAGGTGACAGTGATGTTGTGTTGAGAGAATCCATGGGCACACAGGTCCAACAGGAACACCTGGCCTGGCACTGCCAGCTGGATCAAAGCTACCCTCTGCTGGGGAGACACTGCACCGAACCCTGCCCTCCACTCCATATCCACACCTACTATACAACCAGGCTGGAGAACAGGGGAGAAGAAGGAAGATATTTTGGGGTTGTGAATATTCAGACAAATGCTCAAATAATTAAGCATTAAGGCCAGGGGGGTGTGGTATATGGCCAATATAGCACAAAGCCCAGAGGTGCCTTATTGCTATTATAAACTGGTTACCAACGTAATTTTAGCAGTAAAAATACATGTTTTGTTATACCCCTGATATACCACGGCTGTCAGCCAATCAACATTCAGGGTTCGAACCACCCAGTTTATAATCATCTAGTCAAATGGCTACCCAGACTATTTGCATTGCCCACCCCCCACACACCACTGCCACTCTCTGTTGTCATCTATGCATAGTCACTTTAATAACTCTACCTACATGTACATACTACCTCAACTAACCGGTGCCCCCGCACATTGACTCTGTACCGGCACCCCCCTGTATACATGTATATTGTTATTTTTTACTGCTGCTCTTTAATTACTTGTTACTTTAATCTTTTTTTAAAACTGCACTCACGGTTAGGGGCTCGTAAGTAAGCATTTCACGGTTATGGGCTCGTAACTAAGCATTTCATGGTTAGGGGCTCGTAACTAAGCATTTCACGGTTAGGGGCTCGTAACTAAGCATTTCACGGTTAGGGGCTCGTAACTAAGCATTTCACGGTTAGGGGCTCGTAACTAAGCATTTCACCTGTTGTATTTGGCGCATGTGACTAACAACATTTTATTTGATAAATGCTATTATTTTACCACTGTTTCAATTTTTCATAGGTGTTTGGTGCTTACATGGGATTTAGTCTGCAAGTTTTCTACAAGAGATCCTTAATAAACTAAGCTCATTAAAATGACATGCTGTTGTGTACATACAAGCCAGTGAGGAGTCATCTGTGGAACCATCTCTGATTGATTGATACCTGTAGCACTGTGTCTCTGCAGTGCTGTAGCCCCTCCAGGGTCTCCAGGAAGTGGACATGGTCCCTGGTGATTGGCAGCTGGTAGAACCTATCACGGTGTGCCTGGGGCGGGTCCCACAACTCAGCACTGCAGCCTTTCGATACCTCCCTGAAGAAGAGGCAGAGGATTGAATGAGTGAGTGATTGAGTGAGTGAGTGAGAGAGAGTATGTGGGGACAGCGGACCACACAGAGACATTGATTGACAGATCACATTTATTTTCCTACATTCTCTCCACAGCTCTGTACCTCAGGGAGGGTGGTAGGCTCTCCTGTGTGTCCCACACCCCAAACGGCAGCCGATCTTTGGGGAGATCGTAGCGTAGTGACCACTGGGCAGCGTTGACCATCCCACCATACTTGACCATCAACTCTACCAACTGGATTTGCAGCTCTGGGTCGTCTGCCACTGTGGACTGACCATACTCGTCAATATAGTGAACACTGAACACACACACACACACACACACACACACACACCATCAATCAACCAATCAATGACCGAGACACTGAGATTATATCACGCTTGGCCCTGTTGTGTGTTTTTAAAAGACTACACTAAGCAAAAAGAGAAACTGATTTCAAATGGCGTACCTGTACATGGTCACTCCAGTTCTCCTCTGACATGCCTTTCTGAAAGTCAGAGAGGGTGAGAAGTGAGGACATGTGAATGGGGCGGAAAGCAGAGGTCTCACAGAACATAAGGAAACATACTTTAATTGAATGACCTGATTGCAAGTAACGCCGCATAAGAACGCCTGCTAAAGGTCTCAAATGTATAATGTTAAAGGACCCAGGCTAGCTGCTTACCTCCACAAACCTTTTATACATGAGGAAACGCATTGAGTCCGATTTACGCTTGTACACAGAGTTGGGACACAGGCCTGCAAAGTGAAACCATTGAAACCAATGAAAATGTAGAGCAGGCACACTGATGATCAGTGATACACATGGGCACTATCAGAACACACACACACGCTCGCACACACACCTGGGTCGATGTTGAATTTCTCCATCAGTCGAAACACTTGTTTGCTGAGCATCTTGGGCTGGATTTGATCAGTTTGATGTTTGGAGAGGGACAAGCGGGGGAACTGCCTGCAGTGAAGCACAAGCACAAACATAAACCACCCACTAACGCCACACACACGCACAGAAAGAGTTGCACACACACACACTATACCTGCGTAGTTGTGCTATGCTGAAGTCAGGATGGCACCAGGAGTCCAGCAGTGTGACCATACGTTCCTCCAGTTTAGGATGGCCCCTTACAAACGACTCAGCCATAGGAAGCTTGTCCTGTAGAATCAGGGGGACACACATCTGCAACACACACGGGGGGGGGGGGGGGGCATGGTTTAGTGCCAACACACACCATGCCACCTTCCTCAACACAACATGTTCTGATATCTCACCTCTTCCATATCCACTTCATTCTGAAGCTCCAGTTTCATGCTTAACAACGCAGCCTGAAAAACAATTAAAACATTTAATCAAATACACGTTATTAATTGTGAAAATCCCCAAACATTCATTTTGATTCCCCCCAAAAAAGATTTTATTCATTCACCTAATATAGCTTTGTCTGACTCCATCATGATTAACCCATTTGATTCCTATCCACCCCACCACAACAACAACCAGACAAAGAAGAATAGCAGAACACCAACCCACCTCCCTGTAGCAGTTGACAGCCTGCAGTTTGATGATATGCAGCCTCAGGAAGCTCCGGTCCAGATTCCCCAGCTGGTAGATGTCTATGAGAGGATCCATGAAGCTGGGCTGGGCGTCCGTGAGGAGGCTGAGAGCACGACGCTGCAGCCCCAATTTAGAGACCCCTGGGACGGCCTGGAGGGTCACCTGGAGGTAGGTGAGATTTACAAATGACGCTTTGTGATGATTTTCTTTAACTCATAGTAGCGACATGTCTTAATTAATAAACCACAAGCATGCAGTGCCTTTGTAAAGTATTCAGACCCCTACCCCTTTTCCACATTTTGTTACGTTACAGCCTTATTCTAAAATGGATTAAATTGTTTGTTGTTTTCATCAATCAGCACACAATACCCCATAATGACAAAACAGAAACAGGTTATTACAAATCGTATTCAAGTGAAATAAAGTGCTGGCCATTTTATTTCATGTGAACGATTTTTGGTTCCTGACACCTTTTTACAACAGAGGATCTTCAGTGGAACTAAGCAAGTTGATTTCACTGACCTTGGGATGGGTGCGTCTCCAGCGCTCAAACTCCATGAGGATGCTGTGGCCCATGGTGGTGGCCTTCCCCTTCTGCCTGCCTGGACAGCCCTCCAGGACACACAGCAGGTCCTCTAGGGGTGTCTGGAAGTCTGAAAAGCCCTTGAAGGCTACAGCTCGCAGCTGAGAGGGGAGGAGATGGAGGGGAGGGGGGTTTAGATACACACTCTCCATCTGTGCCGAATCCTAACATCTGTACACATTTAACTTTTTTGCTAAAATCTCCAATTTCCAAGTTACACATAAAGCTATCAATTGCATAACACTTTGTTTGGCATGGCATTAAAGTATTGAATCTTGAATTTTGTTTATATAGAATTTGGTACTCACAGTACTTTGCACTCTGTCACACACTTTCCCTTTCTCATTCAACATCTCTCACAATTTGCACAGTTAGTCAATATCTACAAACAATGCATGTCTGAGAGATTGTAATCTTGAGGCTTGATCTTTCACACAACATTTCAGACGCACAGTCATTCACTCAACATTCTCATAGATATCTCCAGTTTAGACCTGACATGTGACATGATAATGCACTGCTCGCTCATTCCTTTCCTCAAGCTTTTTTCTCACACACACAGACTGTGAAGTTGACGACATACACACTGTAAATGCAGCTCTCTGTCTCACCGTCTCTAGCTCTTTCCTGGTCCAGAAGTCAAAGAGTTGTTCTCTCAGCGCCGTGGGGTCAGCACCTGGAGGTCACACAGGTGATATAGGGTTACACACTGACCCCTACTGACCTCTCACCCCAACCTGTCATTGGCATAGGGGTTACCAGCCTAACCCTTCACCCAACCCATTTGAGCAACCCACCCATCCTAGTGTGTTTCTCACTCCCTTTCCCCTCCATTTTTCACTCGCACTAAATATGCCTAACCTCCCGAATCCTGAAGCATGGCAAACTGAACAAATCACACACACTAGCACTTGTCCTTTCTGACGTTAGCCTACTGCTACACTAACCACTCCAATGTTTATATCACTACAACTTCAAGTGGAACTGACAGTGTCTTAGCAACATGACATCTTATTAAAATCCGTTCATATACACCCCCCAGGAAGAATGTGACCATTTTTAAAAACATTTTCTGTCAAGCCAGTACTTAGACATGGTCATTTTCACAAAACCTTAGAATGTTTGGGAATACATATAGTAAGGCATGTGAAAATTTTAGAGCAATATAGAGTAGGAAAGCGGACGTACGTTCGGACAATTAATAGACACTGCAGTAAATAAAACATCCGTCTCGTCCAGGACCGGAGTCGACGCAAACTGGTGCGCCATAGACCAATCAGAGCAACAGTAGGCCTTTATACAAAAAAGCCATTGGCCACACAAGCCTGCCATCATTCACTTTGAACTGGACTGTGTGTTTACAGGCAGTAGCAACAGCGAGACTTTAGATCGTTAAAACGTATTTGCCAAAAGCCACAAAATACACCTGAATGAAATTGCACTGAAACGATGTGGAATTGTAGCCTGTTCATCCTTCTGCAGCTTGCCTGCCAATGCATGCTTATCCCAACCAAGCACCTAAGCTAACTGGCTAAAGTTAGCTAGCTTGCTCCTTTCAGACACAAATGAGAGAACACCTCCCGTTGACCATTTTACTCGCCCTAGCAGAGCTGTTTAGCTAGGCTGTTTACATGTTAGAGTGTTCGTGACTAACTATTACTTTTTTTGCCTATGTTTACTGACACCGGCCATATTCAGTGGGTGTTGTGCGATCGTAAATTCATCAGCTATTCTGCGCTGTGGCACACAGACGAGAGTGCTCTGAAATTGGAGTAGATAGCCAGAGTGAATTTGCGAATGCAGGAGATGTCGTTCAAGTTCTTGCTAGCTAACCAAATGACACCTGCATCTCTAGCTGTGTATAGCCACCAAAAAACTATATGAGGGGAAAAGTCAGTCACTCTCACACTCCTCCAACGACATGAGCTCCTCCCAGCAGCTAGCTGGCTAACGTTAGTTTTAGCTTGCTACCTAAATAGATACGCTAGCCTACTAGCTAGTTTGACTGTATGGACATTCCCAGCCTTAATTACATTCAATATGTTGGAGAAAAACAGATGTGTCATTGAAACTGAAACAGTGCATCCCGAATGGAGGCAGCAAACAATGTACTACGCCAGCTGTGATTTACAACTTGATAGCAATATTCTTTGGACTACCAAGAAACGTATTGGTGAATTATATGAATCATGCATTGAACTGCATCAATCTATTCTGACAACGCGTTATTGTACGTCATGGAATGTTTTTTTATTTTATTTTTGTACCGTCATCTTTGAAATGCAAGAAAGGCCGTAATGTATTATTCCAGACCAGGCGCAATTTAGATGTTGGCCACTTGATGACAGCAGTGTATGTGCAAAGTTTTAGAATGATCCAATGAACCATTGCATTTATGTTCAAAGACTGCCCAAATGTGCCTAATTGGTTTATTAATACATTTTCAAGTTCATAATTGTGCACTCTCCTCAAAAAATAGCATGGTATTCTTTCACTGTAATAGCTACGGTAACTTGGACAGTGCAGTTAGATTAACAAGAATTTAAGCTTTCTGCCCATATCAGATATGTCTATGTCCTGGGAAATGTTACAACCTCATGCTAATCACATTAGCCTACGTTAGCTTAACCATCCCGTGGGGAAGGACACCGATCCTGTAGAGGTTAAGTGGAGGCAGGTGGCCTAGTGGTTAGAGCGTTGGGCCAATAACCTGGATCGAATCCAGGTTGCTGGATCGAATCCCCGAGCTGACAAGGTAAAAATCTGTCCTTCTGCCACTGAACAAGGCAGTTAACCCACTGTTCCCCGGTAGGCTGTCATTGTAAATAAGAATTTGTTCTTAACTGACTTGCCCAGTTAAATAAAAGGTTAAATAAAATAAAAAAATAAGAACAAATTCTTATTTACAATAACGGCCTGCTCCGGGGACGGGGGCAGGGTTTAAAAATATATTTTTTAAATAAAAATATAGGACCACACATCACGACAAGAGAAACACCACATAAAGAGAGACCAAAGACAACAACAGCATGGTAGCAATACAAAACATGGTATAAGAGACAACAATACATCACGCAAATAATACATAATAAAGTATAATAATAAATTAAATCAAATCACGTGCCGAATACAACAGGTGTAGACCTTACAGTGAAATGCTTACTTACAAGCCCTTAACCAACAATCCAGTTAAGAAAATAGAGTAAAAAAAAGATTTACTAAATAAACTAAAGTAAAAAATAATAATAAAAAGTAACACAATAAAATAACAATAATGAGGCTATATGCAGGAGGTACCGGTGCCGAGTCAATGTGCTGGGTACAGGTTAGTCAAGGTAATTTGTAGGTAGGGGTAAAGTGACTATGCATAGATAACAAACAGTGAGTAGCAGCAATGTGATAACAAAGGGGGGAGGGTGTCAATGCTAATAGTCCGGGTGGCCATTTGATGAATTGTTCAGCAGTCTTATGGCTTGGGGGTAGAAGCTGTTACGGAGCCTTTTGGACCTAGACATGGCGCTCCGGTACCACTTGCCGTGTCTTGGGTGATTGGAGTCTTTGACCATTTTTTGGGCCTTCCTCTGACACCGCCTAGTATATAGGTGCTGGATGGCAGGAAGCTTGGCTCCAGTCATGTACTGGGCCATACGCACTAACCTCTGTAGCGCCTTAAGGTCGGATGCTGAGCAGCTGCCATACCAGACGGTGAGGCAACCGGTCAGGATGCTCTCGATAGTGCAGCTACAGAACTTTTTGAGGATCTGGGGACCCATGCCAAATATTTTCAGTCTCATGGAGGGGGGATAAGGCGTTGTCGTGCCCTCTTCACAACTTTCTTGGTGTGTTTGGACCAAGACAGTTTGTTGATGATGTGGACACCAAGGAACTTGAAACTCTCAACCTGCTCCACAACAGCCCGTCGATGTGAATGCGGGCGTGTTCGGCCATCCATTTTCCTGTAGTCCACGATCATCTCATTTGTCTTGCCCACGTTGAGTTAGAGGTTGTTATCCTGGCACCACACTGCCAAGTCTCTGACCTCCTTCCTATAGGCCTTCTCATCATTGTCGGTGATCAGGCCTACCACCGTTGTGTCATCAGCAAACATATGTACGTATGGTCACTGTGGGAACAACTGCAAACGAGTAAAAACGTTGTCAGTTCCACTTTAAGAATAACTGGATTATCATCAACTCAAAGGAGTGGGATAGGATATTATTAACAGCAGTTGTTTAGGGTTACTGGCCGAGTTTTGGAGCAGTTCTGCTTTGCTTTTGGCTTGATTTAAAGCCATAACACCCACTGAGAACTGAGAGGAGAGGGCACATTTCTGGAGGGCTGGGGTTTAAAAAGGCCTGGTAACAAAAGGGGAGGTGTAGACTGGGTATGTTCCTAAGCATTCCCAAAAGCTCCTGCCTCGCTCTCCCCCCATCTCCCCCCTCCTCTCCTTCCCAGGCCCAGTGTTCCTGTTCCCCTCCCCCCACCGCTTTCTGTTTGTCTCGGATTTCCCCAGGAAAGGGCAACGCGGTGGTCACGGTGTAAAAAATCCAGCCTTCCTGACGGACAGCCTGGGAAAGCAGACCCAAGAGCTTCTCTCTATCTTTCTTTCTCTCCCTACCCACACGTTAACTCTCAGGTCTTCATAGATCGGAGCTGGTTCATGCCTACACAGCAGAGACACTTTTCAGACTCCCCAGAGCAAAGCACAACACAATGCATGTCGAAGGAACACGGCACACTTCATAGAAACCGTATAGATCTCTTTCTCCCTCTCCGTTGCTATTCTTTCTACTTTAGCAGTTATCCCCCAACCCAGTTCCACAGAGAGAAAAGAGAGAGGGGGGGGGGGCTCAGGAATGTGGAACATGTAGCTTCTCAATTGTATGGGTGAGCTGCTGAGTGACAGGTAAGCAGGGACTCAGAGCTGTATATGGAAGAGCACTCCACCTGGGAGAGAGTTTGTTTGTGTGTGTGTCGTTCAACTTGTATACCTTTACACCTGCCGGGACTATCCTTCCTGTCATTCCGACAGAGGCAAAACCATACCAGAACATGTGTTTTTGTGTATTTAAGCTTGGTGTCTGGACTGAGGCGTGTGTGTAGGTCCCAGACAAGTGTTTGTTTGGCTTAACTACTGACCCAATTGTTGCGTAGCCTGGCTCATTCCTCTCCAGTGGGTTGCGCTGCGTCGTAAGTCTGAGGGGTCTCACGTTCCTAGGGGGGAGGAGGGGAGACAAAGTGAGGGAGGGGGAGAGTAGTGGGGGGAGACACGCCAAATTGGAGTTGTGGAAAAAAACGTACTGGTAGTTCAGTTCAGCAACAGACGGGAATGCCTGTTCTGGTATACAAACAAACATCAGGGTGAATGGGGACACACCCTGACTTGCATTGCAGGCCAGATTAGCAGCACCTGATTGGTGGGAATTGACAATATAATGCGTAGACACTTACTGACTGGGGACATTTAATTTGTTATTGACTAAAGTTCAGTTATGTATCCCAAACTCAAACCATCATTTCATCCACATTTAATTCATTATTGACTAAAGTTCAGTTATGCATCCCAAACTCAAACCATAATTTCAGCACTTATTTCCATGACTGATCAAAACATACGGTGAGCAAAATGTTTGGAGCATCGAGCTGCAATAAAATCACAGTATCAAATCGCAATACATATCGAATCACAATACATATAGAATCATGAGCATCGTAAAACATATCGTACCGACAACCAAAGTATCGTGATAATATTGTATCGTGAGGTCCCTGGCAATTCCCAGCCCTAATTCCAATGGCGCTGTATAAAAAAGGGTCAATAAAATACTAACAGGCTCTTAAAAACTAGGGCTGGGAATTAACAGGGACCTCACAATACTTAGGTTACCGATATGATATGTATTGCGATTCTCTATGTATTGCGATTCTATACTGCGATTCCATGTTCAAAACATATTGCTCATCATATGTCTGCTGCAGAGGGACAGGAGAGAGCCATGAGAAAATGAGTTTTCATCAGTCATGGAAATAAAGGCGCTGAAAACAAATTGGCTCCCTATTTAAAAAGAAGATTGAGAAAAAGCTATGAAGAAAAAAATACAGAGTTTTGGTGCAGGCACAGCTGACTAGCGCAAAAATAATATTGTGATTTTGTTTCAAATAATATCCCCGATGTGTGACTATCGATTTTTTCCTCCATCACTATAAAAAAATAATTGTATTAACTTGAAAACCCTTATCTTACATCAGGGGTATTCAAACGGGGGTCCAAGGTACTACAAGGGGTCCATACATTCTCAATGTTTTCATGAATATCTCTAGCAACAACAGAATAAACTAACTTTATTTCTCAACTCCTAATGTTGAGCAAATTACACTCACTGGAGTCAAATGCACTCACTGGAGTCAATTGCACTCACTGGAGTCAATTGCACTGACTGGAGTATCTGACATCATTCACCTGAAGATAAGACAAGACATTTGGAGAAACATGTTTTTGCTAAAGTATGATGAGGGTCCCTGGGTGGCCATTTTGCCTGAGATGGGGTCCATGGGCAAGAAAAGGTTGAAGACCCATGTCCTACATATTTCAGAATTTCACTTGAACAAGTTATGAACCAGAGCTGAAGCGTCCCCGCACACACACCCTGTGGAAACAGCAGACCACGAAAGGGCATGCTGCCAGCTGGCTGTGAGACATGCTTTTGAGGCTGAGGATGTTTTCTTAGGTCTGACGTCTGGACTTGTTCTCTCCCCGTGGTAATGTTATTGGCTCTCACAACTGACTGTACAGCAGTAGCGGACTCTGATGCAGGGCGCTCTACTGTACTCTGCTGCCACCTATTGGCGATTATTGAACAGTACAGCATGGTGGGAAGCCCTCTGTTAGGCGGCTCCTACTAGATGAGGGAATATACACAACATGTACCCAAAGAGAATCCTCTTCTGTTGTAACATCCTGTTATGTTCACTAATTTGACAACTAGCCCATAGTAGTGCGAGATGTGACAAATGATGCATGGTGGGTTGTTACTAGTAGCTAGCTAACCCATGTCCAGCTAGCTAGCTGGCCCACCCAGCTGGCCACAAATTAGCAAGGTAACGTTAGCTTGCTAGCATTTTAAAGCATTTATCTCACGTGTGAACGTTACCTAGCTAAAAAGCTCTCAACTCCATGTCAATGTGACATGTTTTTACATGGGTTGAATGTTAACCGAATTAAACATATGAGTCAAATACATGTTATCTTGCAATGTTTTGAAGGCGAAAAGTAGACTTACGTTATAACTAGCCTCTAGCTAGCACTAGCAAGGAAATGGAAACGATAGAGGTTTTGCACGGAAGGCTTCAGAACGGACACCACCAAGTTATCGTTCCCGTCTACGGCTCGCGAGTTTTGGAAAATAACAGAATATAATATAATAATAATATAGTGATGGAAATGACTACCTGGTAGTTTTTACCATTATATAATTTTATACTTGCACAGATATTTGAAAACGGGTAAACGTTTCCTCCACTTAATAAAATAATCTCACGGTGATTTCACTTATTTTAAGTACAGTAATGCTCGGCTATTCTGTCCTGAAATGTGCTGTATATTAAAACATGTATAGTAATATTGGTCATCAATATAAATAATAAATAAAACTCCAAAACATATTCACCACGTGATCAAAGTTCCACACCACGTGGTATTTGAATAAAAGCATGGAGGCTGCTGTATTTTTGTGCTCTGATTCAAATATCATCTCTGCTAGGGCATTTGCTTTCTTTGGAAGAACTAAGGCGATATAGTTATTTCCCCCCACATTGATAGATTCGGTGTCGGTGTTTTGGGCGGCTGGAGACGGAGCAGCAGCGATGGAGTGGTTCGGGACTGGAAACTCCCCTATGTTTCCCGAAGAAGAAGAGGATTACAGTGCCTCTGCCTCTTCTGTGCCAAGTAGCTTTCACACGTCCTCGCTGCAGGTATTGTGGTGCTAAATGTCATTGCACATTTACCAATTAATTATTTACTTGATTGGTAGCTACGCCAGTCATCGTGGAATTAAAGGCAAGCCAACCCGCCACCTCCCCTGTTTATTATCTAGTTATTTAGCCTGCCGCTAGCTATTCGACAAACCCTTACGTGATGTTAAATCAGTGATAATAATAGTCAGTATGCTATTAGTTAGCTAGCTAACAAGTCAAGTTCATTACATAATGTCAACAATGGAAACGAGTCTGAGCTATTGAGTCCGACTCCTTCATTTTGAACTTTTTACTTAAAGAACGACGTTTAATGACTGAACATACACTAACGTTACAGTAGGTAGCTAGTTAGTTTGCTAGTAGCCAGCCGTTTAAACTCAATACGATTTAGCTAGTTGTCAGGTCATTTTCATGGTCATCAGATGAACGACCGGCTGTAGACATTGTCTCATTGCCAGATTTGACATCAGCGAGTCTAAACCAGTCGTCCTTAACCCAGCCAAGTGAGTGTCACTGACTGAAATTTACAGTGGTCTACAGGTATTACACAGCAAATTGGTGAATAGGGCGCTAGCTAGCTACACCAAATGTGTTTCTCAAGTAATACTTGCTGTAATGCTGCTTTAGCCAGTCAAGCAGTAACAGCCAGCTACTTACTTCGCTTTCCCAGCTACTGTGGATGAGATAAGCACCCATACCTAGTGTGTGCTGTCATCTCTCTATTCCCTGATAATTATATCCATTAATGCGGTATTGAGTTGACAGCTGAAGCTTGTGGGTGGTGTGCATGTTATTATTAGCTCACAACCTGTGGTTTTACATGTCCATGTATAACTATTGCACACAGTTCGCCATAACAGAGTTACAGCAATGCATCGTCATCAGGAGGAGGAGGAGAATGAGAGGCTTTAGGAATACTGGCCCAGATTATTGTAGATGTAATATTCTGCTGCAGAATGTAGTGTAAAAAATATTTTCAGATATCAATCATAAGTTACTGTCTTCTCTGTGACCATGGTAGTGTAGAGAGCATGGGGTCTCTGTACTTGGATATCAGTTGTTTATAACCTCTTCTCCCCTCTGCTCTGTGACCCATTGGTGCTGCTGCAGCGTCCCTGTGCCAAAACCAGCTGCAGTGTGTGAGGGTCTCCTTACAAAGATATTAGGATATCAGTTGTTCTTAATAAGCTAATTCTCTTCTTCTTCCAGGAGGTTGCCAGTGCAGAGTCCATGGTGTCCCTGTGCCAGAGCCAACAGCAGTGTGTGAAGGCCTCCGTTTCCAGCTGGCAGTTGGTGGAGGCTCAGGACCAGCTGTGTGGGATGGAGCTGCATGGCTCCGAGAGCGTCGAGCAGGAGCACGCCCGCGCTGTCGCTGGCCAATCAGAGCTCTCGCTGACTGAACAGGAGTGGCGCCGGAAGGAGAGCATGCTGGGAGGCAGCAGGAGCCCCGTGCTCAGTGCTGACAGCAGCCGGGACATGTTTGACAAGGTAACTAAGGTCGTGTCTACACTTGACACTTACATTTGACTTCTGCTATCAGAATACAAAGATTGCATTGAAAGACCGATCTAGACACACAAGTCGCTTTGTGGTCTGATTGTGTTCAGATCTGGCTGACCACTTCAAGAGGTGGTTAGGAATGCATTGTGTGTGGGTTTCTCCTCAGTCTGGACCCAACAGGCTACCGAAAGCACATACAGTGGGTGATGTCATCAGCACTCCTCCCACAAGTCTCCAGAAAACATGTGTTTTTGGACCAAGAAATAAATAATTCTCTCTACTATTATTCGGACATTTCCCATTCTTAAAATAAAGTGGTGATCCTAACTGACCTAAGACAGGGAATTTTTACTAGGATTAAATGTCAGGAATTGTGAAACTGAGTTTAAATGTATTTGGCTGAGGTATGTAAACGTCCGACTTCAACTTTAGCTACTGCCATCAGTTGTTGGTATTATCATATTTAGCCTATTCCAGCGTTTGTAGAATGCATACTAACATTTGAATACAGCCAGGGAAACGGGAATCCGGACACGGTAGACAAATTTAAATGTAGATGCAGGAAGGGTTTGTAATTCATGATCAGAATGCTAAAGCTGCATGAACTGTCAAGTCTAAACACAGCCTTAGAGTACTTGCGAGTACTGTTGAAGGATCTACAATTCACGCCTGACAAGGCCAATGAAATCCACACTTCGCTGGAAGCCCCGCCTACCACAGGTGATAAGCGTGGCGCTTGGTTTCATTCTTTCAATTTAAAACCTCTCTTCAGAGCCCAGGAAGGGGTGGCACAGGGCCAAATAGGTGTTGGGCCTCATTTCCCTCCTTCAGGGAACAGTAGTTAAAGTCATAACGTTACGCTCCCTTTGTCAATCAACTTCAGTACAACATACTATGGGGAAATATACAGTGAGCTCAAAGTATTGGGACTGACAATTTGGCTGTTTTGGCTCTGTACTCCAGTGCTTTGGATGTTAAATGATACAATGACTGAGGTTCAAGTGCAGACTGTCAGCTTTAATTTGAGGGTATTTTCATCCATATTGGGTGAACTGTTTAGAAATTACAATCCATTGTGATTGGTCAGTCNAAGTATTCACCCCCCCTGGCATTTTTCCTTTTTGCCTTACAAACCCCCCCAAAATATATCTTAATTTGTATCATTTGATTTACACAACATGCCTACCACTTTGAAATGCTAAATATTTTTTATTGTGAAACAAACAAGAAATAAGACAAAAAAACAGAACTTGAGCGTGCATAACTATTCACCCCCCCCAAAGTCAATACTTTGTAGAGCCACCTTTTGCTGCAATTACAGCTGCAAGTCTCTTGGTATGTCTCTATAAGCTTGGCACATCAAGCCACTGGGATTTTTGCCCATTCTTCAAGGTAAACTGCTCCAGCGCCTTAAAGTTGAATGGGTTCTGCTGGTGTACAGCAATCTTTAAGTCATACCACAGATTCTCAATTGGATTAAGGTCTGGGCTTTGACTAGGCCATTCCAAGACATTTAAATGTTTCCCCTTAAACCACTCGAGTGTTGCTTTAGCAGTATGCTTAGGGTCATTGTCCTTCTGGAAGGTGAACCTCTGTCCCAGTTTCAAATCTCTGGAAGAACTGAAACAGGTTTCCCTCAAGAATTTCCCTGTATTTAGTGCCATCCATCATTCTTTCTGACCAGTTTCCCAGTCCCCACAGGATGATGCTGCCACCACCGTGCTTCACTGTGGGGATGCTGTTCTTGGGGTGATGAGAGTTGTTGGGTTGTGCCAGACATAGCATTTTCCTTGATGGCCAAAAAGCTCAATTGTATCTCATCTGACCAGAGTACCTTCTTCCATATGTTTGGGGTGTCTCCCACATGCCTTTTGGCGAACACCAAATGTGTTTTTTTATTTTCTTTAAGCAATGGATTTTTTTCTGGCAACTCTTCTGTGAAGCCCAGCTCTGGAGTGTACAGCTTAAAGTGGTCTTATGGACAGATACTCCAATCTCCGCTGTAGAGCTTTGCAGCTCCTTCAGGGTTATATTTGTTGCCTCTGATTTAATGCCCTCCTTGCCTGGTTTTGGTGGGCGGCCCTCTCTTGGCAGGTTTGTTGTTGGTGCCATATTCTTTCCATTTTTCAATAATAGATTTAATGGTGCTCCGTGGGATGTTCAAAGTTTAAGATTTTTTTTAAATAATCTGTACTTCTCCACAACTTTGTCCCTGACCTGTTTGTAGAGCTCCTTGGTCTTCATGGTGCCGCTTGCTTGGTGGTGCCCCTTGCTTAGTGGTGTTGCAGACTCTGGGGCCTTTCAGAACAGGTGTGTATGTGTGTATATATACTGAGATCATGTGACACTTAAATAAAGTCCACCTGTGTGCAATCTAACTAATTATGTGACTTCTGGAGGTAATTGGTTGCACCAGGTCTTATTTAGGGGCTTCATAGCACCACTTTTACGTGTGTGTGTGTGTGTGTGTGTGTGTGTGTATACATATAATTTTTTTTTTTTTGAAACACTTCACCACTGCTCTTCACCAATTTGGATTATTTTGTGTATGTCCATTAAATGAAATCCAAATAAAATTCCATTTAAATTCCAGGTTGTAATGCAACTAAATAGGAAAAATGCCAAGGGGGTGAATACTTTTGCAAGGCACTGTACCATTTAAGCTATTTCAGTGGGTCTTTCTCCATTCTGATTGTTTTATACTGTTCAATTCCAACTTCAACCAAAAATAATTACTTTATGTACATTTCTGCATTTTCTGGACTTATTTGAGATTATTTCCACACTGCCACGTAGGGCTGCAAGATATGGGGGAAAAAACGAGGCCTTATTTTATTTTTACAATGTGGTAAATACAATTTGACTTGCTATTTAGATCAAAACACTTTGGCGAACTGTTGGAATCATGGAAATAGAATGTTTATTATAATTCTATAGTTAGAATATAAATAACAGTGGTCACTTTTGAATACAGTGTTTGAGCTGACAACGAACAAAAATGCCAGGGAGGAGGAGTTGTGACAGGGTAGGGACCAAAGTGTTGGTCAGTGTTTCATAGGGCACCCTATAATATTTGGTTACCTTAAATGTTTCTTCATGTAGCCAACATGTTCATGCTTTGCCTATTTCTCTTTTGATTTTGAAGATACTGTAATTCAAATAACATGCTGATTTTAGGCCTACACCAGCACTGGTATCAGGCTGTATTAGCTAGCTACGTTTGCTCTGACTCAGTACATTTATTAGCTAGCTAGCTAGCTAGCTAGCCAGCCAGCCAGCCAGCTAGCTAACACAATTTAGCTAAAACTTGATAATAAAATAGAAACTAGCTGTTTGCAGATGTAGAAACACAAACTGATAGTGTAATTATAGAACGCTTGTGGATTTAATAATAGTGGCTACACAGACCCATGCTAAGGCCCCTCGCTCCGGGATTATCTGAGCCATCTGCTCTGGGGCTACTTCCTCATTGGCGGAAGCCCCGCTTTCTCTACTCCCTCCAACCACATGAATTGCCGGGGGAACGCTAGTAAGCTTCATTCACCGGAAGTTAGGCATACTAACCAAAGTGCCAAGAGGCTATTTAGGCTAGGCTAGCTATCCTCTGACCGCAGCACGGTCCATTTAGAATAAACAGGCGACTTAATGCTACGTATACTAAACAAGAGAGCTACCCAGGGAACTCCACTGTGGGGGGGCGGGAGGGGCAGGAATAGCTAGTAATAGTACCATTAGCTAGCTCGCCTTGGCAAGTTAGCTAAGCTGGCTAGCACGTTATGCAGTGCTTGTTAGCTAGCATGGTCTCAAGTCTACGTAGGACCGGGTCACCGAGGCAGCACGACAAGTCGATAAGCTGGCAACCAGTGCTGTGTCGATGTGCATGCTAACTTGAAGTGCTTCCTGCTGGGTATCATGGTCGTGTCGCCGGCGATAGCGAACGTGGCCCCCCCCAAAAAAATTCACGGATTTTTTTTTGATTTCGTACTATTCTGTGAAGAGAGGAAATTGGTGCTTAACCAAGGCCGACACAGGCGGTGGGGGCATAACCACAGAACCTGGTTACCCTCTTTTCGAGTAGCCTCCTGTAACCAGCGACAGAACGCACAGGAGCCCGGAGGCATTTGACCCGACGAACAACCCAATCCATCTCCTCACCTCGGACTCAGCCGCGGTACGGGCATCCAGGAGAAGTCGCTATAGGAAACACCAAGCCCTAAAGAATGCTACGCAATTGTCAAGAGAACCTGCACCGTGGACTAGTAGAGGAACAGCGTGATTATCTTTCCATTCATTGGGGCGAACCCGGCTTTTTGTTTTAGTAGCTTGACCTGTTCACACCAAGGTGAAGAATGGCATAATTGAAGGAATGAATCCGATCCTCGCGCTTATCAACTGTGGAAGGCGGGGCTTCCAACGAGGCGTGGATTTCATTGTCAGGTGTGATTTGTAGATCCTTCAACCGAAGTTACGAGAGTGCAACTCCCCATAGTATGTTGTACCGATGTTGACTGACTGAAAGGGAACCTACAGACACACGTTGGGGGAATCTCAATTGCATTTCCTTTATTCCTCGTGCTTTTTCACCTCCTCCATTGGATGAGAGAGTCCATGTTCCCTCCCCTCTGACCTTCTGATCAAATGTGTTTTAAGGAGGCGAAGAGAAAGGATGTGAGGAATCATGGACATGCAATTATTTTCCCGTTGAAACAAGGTTAACCAAGTTCAATGTCTCTAAGCTACCTACTTGATCAGTACACTTCTGATCTTTCTCCAGGCGGTAAGGGGGCCAATCTAAAATTGAATCTCCTTGATTCCTTGTGTGCGCCCTTCTCCCCTCAGAGGAGGAAGCGAGGAATGAATCAAGTATGGGTAGCTGCAGCCCAATATGCCGACCGGAGTGTGGGTGTGTCGAAAGGAGTGGGTGTGTAATTGGGCAGATTTATTGCCACTCAATACCGTTTTGCGTGGCTGATTGTGCTGCAGGGAGTCGATAAGACAGCGACCTGTGTTGTATCGACTTACCTGCCGACTTGAGTAGTAAAGTAGCCTACACAAGAAATAACTAATATTGATAAACATCTAGATGTCACCTTGATATGTAGGCTACATAGTCTACTACTCCATGGGTAGGGCATGAATGGGTGACACAGTGACCTTCACTCCCGCTTGACAAGCACTATTGTCTGGCAACTGCGTGTGAAGTAACTATGTAGTAGCCAGTATCAGGGTGACAGTCACAGTAAGCACACGCATACAACTCATGAAGAAACGGTACACCCATCAATACTTTTAGTCAAATTAACAATCATCAGTTTAATAACTGAAAATATACAGTTAGTTTTACACAAACAGTGAAATACAACTGATGACTCCTCGTTCTTAAACAGAAGTCCAAACTATTGCAGAGTGCTTTCGACCCACACCTTTTCACACACCCATTCGCCTCATACTCCGGGTCGCCGTATTGGGATGCTGCTACCCTCTTCTCAGTGGACTGTGTTTCTCTTTCCTTCTCCTATAGAGTATTATTAATAGTAAAAACGTTGAATTGGAGGTTCACGACAAGAGCAAAACCTTTGTTCAGAAGTATGAAAAAGAATTGAGACATTTCGGTGAGTGAAAGGTTTAATCTACTGCTTGCCATGGTTTAATATTGAATGATGCAGCAGGTGTGGCATTGTGTTATGGTATTGGTCTGTTGTCTCTTGTGATTGGGCCGGTGTGTCTCCATTGTGATTGGTCAGGCATGTTGCGGAGGTGGGATGACAGCCAGCGCTTCCTGTCTGACCTGCATCACCTCATCTGTGAGGAGACGGCCAACTACCTGATCCTCTGGTGCTTCAGACTTCAGGCTGAAGAGGTCAGAAACTAATCACACTGTCCTGTGAATATATTTGCTACAATATATTTTTATCTAAAAGCCAATATCAGTCGGCCGTATGTTTCCTGTTCAGGGCTGATGTGTAAACTATTGTTTATTGACCGACAGATCCAGCTGTTGTTAAAAGGCCAGACTGATCCTACCCCTTCACCATCTTTTCTAAGACATTACATTTCTGAATTAGTTAGGTGACCCATAGTCATCAGTATAAAACTGTTAGATGTTCTATCCTGTTCCCTTTCTCCTGACAGATATTTGTTCAGGTTTACAAACATTGACTTTATAGTATAGCCTACAGACTTGATTTGTGTTATACGGATGAAGTCACATTTTTCCCACTTTGATATGTTCAACCACAGAAAGAGGCGTTAATGGAGCAGGTAGCTCACCAAGCTGTTGCTATGCAGTTTATCCTGGAGATGGCCAGCACCTCCCAGCAGGATCCCAGAGGCTGCTTCCGTCAGTTCTTCCACAAAGCCAAAGTAAGCATCTAGCGATCCTGGTCTGTCTGCTGATGAGTCACACCAGGCACCCTAAGAATGGGGTGAAATGGCTCCCTATTCCCTATATAATAGTGCACTACATTTGACATGGGCTCACGTAGGGCTTTGGTCAAACGTAATGCACTATAAAGTGAATAGGGTGCTATTTGAGGCATTCTAAGACTAGCAAAGGCTCTAGCTAACCACCCCCGTCTGTCTGCTGAGTCACTGTCAAGTCATTATACAGCAAAGTAATATAAGGCAAATTGTTCACTCACCATCTAAGCAGTTGTTATTGATTCATTCCTTTACTCTTGTGTGTATAAGGTAGTTGTTGTGAATTTGTTAGATTACTTGTTAGATACTACTGCATGGTCGGAACTAGAAGCACAAGCATTTCGCTACACTCGCATTAACATCTGCTAACCATGTGTATGTGACAAATAAAATTTGATTTGATAAGCTAGGTTGAGGATTGATCAAATGTTTTAATGTGTGATTTAATGATCAAACTTGTCAATGTTGTGACTGATTTCATGTTAGTTTACATAACCTTAAATAACGTGTCATTCACAAAAAATATTCACTTTACTGGAGGAAGGAAGATGTACTGTACAGTCATGTAATGTGGTCAGATGACCACTAGAGAGAGACAGGCGTCACGACAGACTCCTACAACACCGCAATGATATACAGCTACAGTGAGGGGAAAAAGTATTTGATTTTGTACGTTTTCCCACTGACAAAGAAATGATCAGTCTATACTTTTAATGGTAGGTGTATTTGAACAGTGAGAAACAGAATAACAACAAAAAAATCCAGAAAAACGCATGTGAAAAATGTTATAAATTAATTTGCATTTTAATGAGGGAAATAAGTATTTGACCTCTCTGCAAAACGTGACTTAGTACTTGGTGGCAAAACCCTTGTTGGCAATCCCAGAGGTCAGATGTTTCTCGCAGTTGGCCACCAGGTTAGCACACATCTCAGGAAAGATTTTGTCCCACTCCTCTTTGCAGATCTTCTCCAAGTCATTAAGGTTTTGAGGCTGACGTTTGGCAACTCGAACCTTCAGCTCCCTCCACAGATTTTCTATGGGATTAAGGTCTGGAGACTGGCTAGGCCACTCCAGGACCTTAATGTGCTTCTTCTTGAGCCACTCCTTTGTTGCCTTGGCCGTGTGTTTTGGGTTATTGTCATGCTGGAATACCCATCCACGACCCATTTTCAATGCCCTGGCTGAGGGAAGAAGGTTCTCACCCAAGATTTGACGGTACATGGCCCGTCCATCGTCCCTTTGATGCGGTGAAGTTGTCCTGTCCCCTTAGCAGAAAAACACCCCCAAAGCATAATGTTTCCACCTCCATGTTTGACGGTGTTCTTGGGGTCATAGGCAGAATTCCTCCTCCTCCAAACACGGCGAGTTGAGTTGATGCCAAAGAGCTCCATTTTGGTCTCATCTGACCACAACACTTTCACCCAGATGTACTCTGAATCATTCAGATGTCCATTGGCAAACTTCAGACGGGCATGTATATGTGCTTTCTTGAGCAGGGGGACCTTGCGGGCGCTGCAGGATTTCTGTCCTTATCGGCCTAGTGTGTTACCAATTGTTTTCTTGGTGACTATGGTCCCAGCTGCCTTGAGATCATTGACAAGATCCTCCCGTGTAGTTCTGGGCTGATTCCTCACCATTCTCATGATCATTGCAACTCCACGAGGTGAGATCTTGCATGGAGCCCCAGGCCGAGGGAGNTTGCGAATAATCGCACCAACTGTTGTCACCTTCTCACCAAGCTGCTTGGCGATGGTCTTGTAGCCCATTCCAGCCTTGTGTAGGTCTACAATCTTGTCCCTGACATCCTTGGAGAGCTCTTTGATCTTGGCCATGGTGGAGAGTTTGGAATCTGATTGATTGATTGCTTCTGTGGACAGGTGTCTTTTATACAGGTAACAAACTGAGATTAGGAGCACTCCCTTTAAGAGTGTGCTCCTAATCTCAGCTCGTTACCTGTATAAAAGACACCTGGGAGCCAGAAATCTTTCTGATTGAGAGGGGGTCAAATACTTATTTCCCTCATTAAAATGCAAATTAATTTATAACATTTTTCACATGCGTTTTTCTGGATTTTTTTGTTGTTATTCTGTCTCTCACTGTTCAAATAAACCTACCATTAAAATTATAGACTGATCATTTCTTTGTCAGTGGGCAAACATACAAAATCAGCAGGGGATCAAATACTTTTTTCCCCTCACTGTACATGCTTTCATGCCAAAACACTATTGCTTTCATGCCAAAACATTGTAAGTATTTCTGTTTGATTACCAGTCTTTAACATATTGATATGATTTTAAGAGGCTGCATGGTTTAATTCCAAAATATTTGTTGCTTTTCTCAGCTGTAAACGTATCTATAACTGAGTAACACACTCTTAATGTTAAATAAACACTTATTTTTTTATAAGAGGACTCCTGAGTGGCGCAGCGGTCTAAGGCTCTGCATCGCAGTGCTTGAGGTGTCACTACAGACCCGGGTTCGATCCCAGACTGTCACAACTGGCAGTGACTGGGAGTCCCATAGGGCGGTGCACAATTGGCCCAGCGTCGCCCGGGTTATGGGAGGGTTTGGCCGGGGGTGGCTTTACTTGGCTCATCGCACTCTAGTGACGTCTTGTGGCTGACTATGGTCGTAAGTTGAACAGTGACACATTGGTGCGGCTGGCTTCCGGGTTAAACGGGCGGGTGTTAAGAAGCGCGGTTTGGCGGGTCATGTTTCGGAAGACGCATGACTCTACCTTCGCCTCTCCTGAGCCTGTTGGGGAGTTGCAGCGATGAGACAAGATCGCAATTGGATATCACCAAATTGGGCGAAAAAGGGGGTAAAATACAACCCTTTTTATTTTAAAAAACTTTTTGATTCCAAGTTCCTCTTGTCAACCGAGGATGATCAAGCAAGTCTCTAATTCCGTTGTCATATTTTCCCCTGTGTAAGGCAGGACAAGAGGGGTACTTAAATGTCTTCCATGCTGAGTTAGAGGCCTTTAAGCAGAGAGTAAAAGAGTACACCGTCAAGTTCAAAGGAGAGACTCTCTCCAATGACACACCGCTCCAGAGCAGTACAGCACACTGTCATCTGGATCCCAAAGAGGTTCTAGAATCTTTACCCCCAGTGAGTATTCTAAATTACATCTTTGAATTTTTGACATGCACCTTTTATGGTAACAATTTAATATAGTAATTTCAATCTTTGTTCTGATATATTTCTTCCATTCTGAAACAGGAACTGAAGGCAGGGTTCCAGCTGCAAGACATGCAGATTCTCCAGAATGTTCTCAGCACCATGAATCCACAGGTAATGGCTACAGTTCTCTCCTCAGTTTTCTTAGTAGACTGACTACAGAGTCAGACACGTACTGTACATGAGAATTAGATCTGTTTATTCAGCCACACTATTTGTTGATAACTATTAATTACTCCTATGCCAATTGATACCACATGTACAAGATATAACCTCGGGAAGCTTAAAAAATGTCAGCTATGCTATGAGAGATCTGATTTCTTATATAAACATTGATTCAGTTAAAATATGGAAATATCCAGAGTTAAAGTTTCAAGCCGTGCTCTCTATTTTTAAAAACGGAAGTAAATTAACAGTCAGTGTGTTGCTCTAGAACAGAATTCCTTCCTAGAGAGGAAGAGGGAAAGAATATCACCCCCAACTGGCCCCCGAAACTTAACTCTATTTCAAATCCTAAAAGAGAGAGTGAAACGAGGAAATGAAACATGTCCTCTTCCACAAATAACACTTAGTTAGCAGTTGGGGCCTGGTTGGAACTCTAGATGTGGGCCAATGAACGCAGAAGAGAAACTCCTGTTACATAAGTGTTATAATCAGCTTGAGCAGTACACTGGGTTAATCCCTGTGTGTCCCAAATGGCACCTTATTCCCTATATATTGTACTACTCTTAACCTGGACCCATTCAAAAGTGGTGTTCTATAAAGGGAATAGGGTGCCGTTTGGTACACATCCCATGTACATCCATTCAGAGCAGCTCCGACAGGTCTACTTTCCAAACCTCTCCCCTGCCGTCTCACTAAGCACTGGGCCTATTTTACAGAGTCCCAGATCAATTCAGGCTCATAGATCATAATAAATATGATTATATGGACAGGGAGTGGGGAGCTGATCCTAGATGAAAAGGTCTTAGGAATCCTGTTACCTTTTTTTTTTGTCTTAACATCATCCTAAAACTGAACCTGTTTTAAGACACTGCCCAGACAAACTCTGAGCCAAGAGTAAAATCAACTCATAAAAGTTTCTCAGCTGGTAATCACGACAGTTTGAGGTACCGCAAAGGAAAGATAGTGATGACCCTCATTGACATTGTTGCAAATGATGAAGAATAACCAATTGCGATGAGCCATCGCCAGCTGTGAACTCTCTTCAGACGCACACTGTGAATGTGCGAGTGCAGCAAGTGTTGCAATGTTAAAGCGTTTGATATAACTGTCGCCTGACACGATCACTTTGCCTACTGTTAATTATTGACTAACACGGAACCCAAACCGGCTGCGCGCGTGCGCCATCGTGCATAAATGTATTTTGTCCCCCCACACCAAACGCGATCATGACACGCAGGTTAAAATATCAGAACAAACTCTGAACCAATTACATTAATTTAGGGACAGGTCGAAAAGTATTTAAGCTAGCTTGCTGTTGCTAGCTAATTTTCCTGGGATATAAACATTGAGTTGTTATTTTACCTGAAATGCACAAGGTCCTCTACTCCGCCAATTAATCCACACATAAAACGGTCAACCGAATCGTTTCTAGTCATCTCTCCTCCTTCCAGGCTTTGTCTTCTCTTGACTTTATATTGAAATTGGCAACTTTCATAAATTAGGTGCATTACCGCCACTGACCTCGTTCGTCTTTCAGTCACCCACGTGGGTATAACCAATGGGGAGATGGCACGTGGGTACCTGCTTCTATAAACCAATGAGGAGATGGCACGTGGGTACCTGCTTCTATAAACTAATGAGATGGGAGAGGCAGGACTTGCAGCACGATCTGCGTCAGAAATAGAACTGACTTCTATTTTAGCCCTTGGCAATGCAGACGCTCGTTGGCGCGCGCAGTGTGGGTGCAATTGAATAACACAGATTTCTAAATTTATTTTGCAAGTCAGTGTAGTCAGCCTGTTATGTTGGCATGCATAACCTTTCTTTAACCAATTCTGATGGTTGTTAAAAGTAGAATTGACAATATTACTGTTATATCAACACTCGTCACTCTCGTTTTACAACTCTTAAATCGCTTTGGCACAGTAGGCATCAAGTTCCTTGCAGATAGTGTTGCATGCAACGTTTGAAAGGTGTTCGATGAAAATGATAGACAATTAAAGTTAACATAAACCCTAGATGCTGTCAATTGCCCAAATTATAGGCGTGCCCAATGTAGGCTTTTTAATTTAATTACAACGTGATGTTGCACTCCAAAGGGATAACTTGAAATAACATGATTTAGGTCCTAAAAATATTTGATTTATTACCCTAGTGGTTATAAGTATTTAGGCATGTCAAGTGAAATCATTGTCAAAAGTGCAAGAGATACTGTTTACATGTAGGTCCAGATTATAAATGGGTTGGATCATATCAAAATGTTATCAACTCCAAAGCAGTTGCATGTGGCGCAGAAAACACTGGCTCGCTGCATTTTTCTATTATCAAGACACCTGCTGGTAACTCTTAACCCTTTACACTCCAATGGTAGATTTGGTCACTGATAAATTCATACATTGGAACGCAATGTCTGTACAGTAACATGCTATGCATGACGTTAGTGCTTTGGCTCTCTGCCTCACAGCACTAGGCTTTTGACTGACAGCCGTTCTGAACTTGAGCACCGCACGCTACATTAAGTTGCCCCCATCCCTCCCACTAATTGGGCAACTTTAGCAAATGTTTTTATCTCAGTGAGGAAAATGCTGTAAATGAAGAGGACTATGTATTTTGAAATATGAGACGTTGCTGATGATAAATACTGCTTTGATGTCATAGAACCAAGCCAAATACCCGTGAATCCTAATGTGCACTTCACATTTCCATATCATAAAACTCATGTCACACAGTGTCAACGTTTCTGATCTCTGATGTACAGTTCCAAGATGTCACGGTGTCATACCCTGGGCTGTTCTGAACACAATGAGCCTATGATTCTTGATGTAAAGAGAATTATTCCGCAGTACACGCACCTGAATGCACTCATGACTCCTTTCTATGCACGCCCAAATTATATTTTTCCCTGAATTGCAATTGTGAAAGCTTAACACATATTTTGTAACTAAGCTAGTCATGTTGGCAATAGAACAAGCTTTTAAATGATGCCCACCTGACCCAGATTTCAATTTATAATGGACTGTTCTTAGAGTGCATAAACGTCAACAGTCTGTGATTGCAGGGTTGCGTTCCAAACACAACTACTACAAGTGTGCTTGCTGTAGTTCCTCAATGGTCTGGCTATGAGAGCTCAAAAAAGTACTTTATAGTTGAAGGCTCTCCTTTGAGTCATAAAAGCTCATTGAAGTTACTTATGAACTGTGCACACTTTGGAGAGGTGTGTGGCCACTTAGAAACACCAGTTAGACATGACTCAAACCCTTGCACTTTATTTCTCTTATGTTGCGCCTACCCCACATTTTCCAGGAATATTCTTATATTACTGAATGTATCCAGATTATCTCCAGATTTCATTATTAACAAATATATAAAAGTACAGTCATAAAAAAAGTACTGTAAAATCAAGTGTAATGTTTGGATTCAGTCTTGTGTCTGAACTGTTGTCCTCAGCTTTGGTCTAATAGTTTTCCCATTATCTCCAAACTATTCCCTTTTAATTGCTACCATGGTTATGCTTTTCATATTTTTTCTAATAAGCACCCTTTCAATTTAGCCCTATCCAAATAGGCCAATTCCCACAAGGGTTAACTGGTTAGGACAGCTTGAGGTCTCATAAATATCTGTCGACAAGGTGAGACTCTTATGACTAAAAAGGTTTAATGCATAGCTTTTATTTGTACACTTAAGAGTAGGAGTAAAATGTCTCCTCAGAACTTGGGACCAATTATCTACTCTGAGGCACTTTGGATATGGGCCCAGCACTCCTATTCTGAGATGGTTGTTGAATACTGGTCCTGATGAATGCTGATGAAAGGTGGAAATAGGGAATTATCAGTGTTCGTGTCAAGATGCCCCACAGAGCAGGTAGATTATCGTCCTAAACTACACTTCCCAGGGGACATAGTGTTTGGAACAGGCAACCTTAGAACTAACCCATACAGATTCATTAATCATATCGTATAAGGGTGTATGTTTCTTTAGATTACAGTTATGGCTTATTGCATTTTCAATTATTTTTTAAATTATTTTTGTTGTCTCTCGTGAGTTGAAGTTGCCGTTTGGTTGTACCACCAGGTGGCAGAGTACCATGTGAAGCGTTGTCTGGAGTCTGGCTTGTGGACTAACAAAGAAGGGAGACGGTCCAAGGAGGAAGTTAATTCAGAAACAGACGACCTGCGCATGATGGAGACATAACGACTGTGGTGCAAGCTCCCTCCATCTCTCCCATCTCCCCTCTAGGAATTGACACTCTCAGTAGGAAAAGGGCTGAGCTCCCCACAGAGACTTATTTTTGTATGCAGCAGAATCTGCGCCTGAATGTGTCTTGCACTTTATATTTGTTCAAAACAAACTATTTAAAGAAGGCGAGTGGTAGGTATTTTGAGGCGCTTACCGTACCTTTTCTCATAAAGCTAGAGTAGCTCTTCACATGTCATATCTTGATTGTTTTAGCAGAGTGAACCTTGCTTTGGAAGTAAGTCATCTTTACACAGGAATTTAGAAGTGCTACTTCAAACTTTTGAGAATTGTTTTTGTATATATATTTTGGGTATTCTTGTGACTGTTTATCAACCTTTAGAGTGTGAAGAAGGGAGATAACAGTCCATCTACAGTAGGCTTCACTGGACTCACAAGTAGGTAGCCTAACGGTTAAGAGCGTTGGGCCAGTAACAGAAAAATGGGCTGTTCTGCCCTTGAGCAAAGCAGTTAACCCCCAACATTAACTACTGCTCCCCGGGCGCCGACGACATGGATGTTGATTTAAGGCAGCCCCCCCCCGCACCTCTCTGATACAGAGGGGTTGGGTTAAAAGCAGAAGACCATTTCGGGTAGAAAGGAATTGTTGGGCAAATGACTAGGTATCCCCCTTTCCTTTCTTTAGTAGGAGGGGAAAAAACTTGAGCATTACAATCAAACCTGCTCTTGTCGTAAATAAAAGTGCACATTGTTTTGGTTGAAGAAACAAGAGGCCTAATCCTCGAGTCATGTTTCTGCAGTCTAACGTTCTGTCCAACACCGCTGAGCCACTTGTGGTTAACTGTCATAGACCCGTGCAAATGCTCTGGGCCCATATTCACAAAGCGTGAGTAGGAGTGCTAGTCTAGGATCTGGTCCCCCCTCTAATTCTCATAATGGTTTAAAAGGCTAAACTGATCTCAGATCAGCACTCCTACTCTGACACTGTGAATAAGGGCCCTGTGCTCTTTCAACTCCTGTGTGTCCAGTTTGTCATTAGGCCAATATTTAATGCCGATATACTAACATTCACTATGCAAAGCAATGAGTTTGCTGTTATTACTTTTGTTTTTGTTACTGCTGGTCACTCATCCTCAACCAACACTCCAAACAATGTCTCGCTCTGTCCATCACAGAAGAATTAGCGTCTCAACATATCAGTGTATGGCTGCTGAACTCAACTGCTCACATAATCGATTGTGAAACTGGAAACCACCTGTAGAACTTACTCTGGCTGCCATAACGTGAAAACATTCTGAACTAGTCTGTGCATTTGTGCTCTGTTTGAAATAGAACCGCTAAAACAACTGTGCAGGGCAAATAGCTATAATAAGTTAGGTCTACTTGAACACATTTTAAATGTTCTGCAAAGGTCTAATGAAATAAAATGAGTGAATCTGTTTTGTTGCTTTTCTGTTTTTTCATGAGTTATAATAAAATCTTATCAGCCTGAAGTCTCTTCCAGGAAGTGAGACTCGATAATATACTTGTTTTGTAATAAGTTAAGATACTGTATATTCATACATTTATGGATATTTAAAGTAATTTCTCAATGATTATCAAAGAGCTTGTCTCGGGTTAACCCAGAACATAAGTCTCTGCTCGATTAAATTCTGGATCCATGAGATGCTAGAACGAGGAGCTCCATCCTCTCTCTTCGCAAGTTATGGGCCAAATGTCCCCTGCCCTTCCAAAATTGTAAATGCTAACACCTCAGAAATTGTGATTTGTCCAAATAACCAGTGATGAAAACCCTAAGCACCAGAACTATAGCTGTTCATTATCTATCAGTGCTCATAAATATCTATAGCACCATTTTATGTTTACATTCTGCTGAGAGATTATCAAAGAACAGGTCCTCATGTGCTACAAAAATACTGCATATAATAGTTTTTCAATATAGCTTTTTCAGTAAAGAGACAGTCATTAGATGACAAATCTATACTCTCAAGGCAAGGCCACAGTCAGACCAAATACACATATAATATACAAAGTGTATTAAACATTAGGAATAGCTGCTCTTCCCATGACAGACTGACTAGGTGAATGCTGTGATCCCTTATTGATGTCACCTGTTAAATCCAAAACCCACTTCACGTGGAGGAGACTGGTTAAAGAAGGATTTTTAAGCTTTGAGACAACTGAGGGAAGATGTTTACACCGGTGTGGCCATGAGGTGAGTGGGGGGAAAAAATGAGAAAAGTGGAACATGTTTTGAGTGAATATGGAGTGGTGGATCACAGAACTTTTGGAAGAGCTACAGAAGGAACTTGAACGTGACATGAGAGTGAGGATGAATTAACCGCAATGGCAGGTGTGGCGAAGACTGAGTTTGAGCCTTGTCCTGATGATTCTGACCCAGTGGGAGTGTGAATTTTGGAGAGACTGGATCCTTGCCTTCTGGCTGATCCATATGTGGTGTCAGGTTGGGTGGAGAAGAGGTTGGGGGAATGTTGGGTTGGTGAAAGTGACTTAATTGGCCCTCTTGCATTTCTGCAAGAGGGCGTGTGCGCTTCACACCACGCGAACAAGAACACTGGATTGGTCTTAAGTGTTGAAGGATCAACTGAAGTTGAAGATTCCCGGTGTCTGACGCCCGACGTTTGGTGCGATGCAGACCCGGTGGAGAGTGTGGTGAAACAGAGAAGACACTGTCTGTACTACTGAGTTTTGATGCAGTCTTTACCAGATAAAGTCAAGTTAGGATGTGTCAGTTATGCCGTGAGAGCTTGTCCCAAATCCATTGCGGTGTTTTAGGTGTCAAGCTTATGGTCATGTGGCAGCAGTGTGTAGGAGGGAGATTCCTAGATGTGAGAAGTGTGCAGGAGGACATGAGACAAAAGAATGTGTAGCATTGGTGTAAAAGGTTGTAGGGGTACCCATGGTGCTGAAAATCAGAGGGGTCTGGTGAGAGAAGGCAGGTTGAGGTTGCCTGGATTAGTGCAGAATGTTTTGTATGCTGAGGCAGTGAAGAGAGTAGTAGAGGAAGATGGGTCCAGGGTGAGGGATCCTAAGAATATAACTATGAGTAGGCCGATGGCTGCTGACCTGAAGTAGGATCAGATAGGACCAGAGTAGTGGAATACTGGGTTCAGGATTAGTTGGTAGGTCAATTTTTCACATAGTAATGAATTCCTTAAGAGACATCTAGCCAACTTGATACAACTGTGGGATGCATTGGAGTCAACATGGGGCAGCATCCATGTGGAACGCTTTCAACACCTTGTAGAGTCCTGACGAATTGAGGCTGTTCTGAAGGCAAAAGGGGGGGGTGCAACTCAATATTTGGAAGGCATTCCTAATGTTTTGTACACTCAGTGTATATTATATAATTATTACAGTCAGGCATCAGCTAATTACAGCTTTTCAAATAAAATCTCACTAGTTAGGTTTCTATCCAATTGGCGACAGATTTTTATGTGAATATTTTAGAATCCGGATAAAAATCAGTGAGTGATGACGTAGTGCACACAAAATGTACTGAATAGAAATCCAACTATTGTGTTAAATAGGAAATGTGCCCACTCTGGTCTTGGCACCTGCGATCTAGCCGACATCTCCTATATACAATGTGGGTAGGCTATCTACATGATATTATTATGGATCAGAGCGAGAGTATTAGTATTTGTCAAACGGCAGTCACGCATCGATCATCACGTCACCAGATTAAGACCCTCGATATTTATTGGAAAGCAGCATCAAGCTTATCACCGTGCTGTTCCACCACCCTTCTTAACTTATTTCATCTGTAGCCTAATAAACTGTGTGGTTTCCCAAGTCGTAGTTGGAGGACCACACACTATATCTTCACGTGACTCCAAATGTACTTTGATATGGTTATTATATCAATATTTGCGCATAACGACGTTTCCACCACTATTTACCGCATAATACATTTTACTGACATAAAAAGATCCCACCATGTAGAACCAACAAATGGTCTGTCAGCATTTACAAAATTACACCGAAACCTGTTTCCATCACAGCTGTCGTGATAATTTTATACGATATGACTTCACTCAAATAAAACTGGATGGAAAAGTGGTTACTGTGGTAATATTGCTACGTTTCACTTTAACCATGCTAACAATTTAAAATGGCAGCTTAAAATGGTGACGAATGTTTCCCTACAGTGTCGTCAGTCATAGGCATAGTATTTTTTTTATGTATTAATTGCATGGTGATTCACATTTTTGATCATTTAAAAACTACAACATGATAAAGTAGTCAACAACAGGCACTTGGCCCTACAAACATTGATTAATTCAAGACCACTTCATATAATATAATGGCACTTTACACTCAAGTCCAGTCCTGTCCCCCCACACACACAGACACAGACACAGACACAGACACACAGACCAAGGACACAAAACCACATCACCTGGCAACAAGTTACATATGGAATATCCTGGTCCCAGATCTGTTTGTGCTGTCTTGCCAACTCCTACGATCGATGTTTAGCTTGACAGTGACCATAGGAGTTGGCAAGACAGCATAAACAGATCTGGGATCAGGCTATATTTGGAATGAACAGAGATAGAATGTGACATTGGTTGAACAGGTGGTCCTCATCCAGCTACAATATGTTGTACTAAGTGGCATGGTCTTATATAGGCACAGAGATACTGCTATGGTTTGGACCAAAGAGTTCCATTTAAGTTGTGGTAAACTGATCCATCCTTTTCCAGAGTAGATTCTATGCTTTCCCAACAACCTTTTCATTTTGGTGGAAGAGTTTTTTGGACAGAAATGCCTGAATGTGAGGCCAGATCTTGTTGGTTTCCGTTCCTGAGAATGTCTCCAACATCCCTTTGCTCCTGTTGGTAGAAACAGACATTAGTACCTCATGACAGTCATCATAATAAACATAAGCAGTAGTATTGAAACGTTTTGAAACGGATAGGTACTCCCTGATTGTCTCCAATAAGAACACATATTTCCGCATTCCATTGCAAAATGTTTTGCTACCGTCTAGTCTACAACCTAGTACTCAATTTCATAATGCTTTCAAGGTTACCAACATAGATTCACTGTTTAACAAAGGGAAAGAAATCACTGGAATGAATTCACTGTCTGATCTCCTGTCTGAGCCTGAAGCCTTTGTTACAGTCCCAAGCTATTTCAGTTCTCAGACCGGCCCATGTAGTAGGGTTTATTCAGAGTTCTCTTCCCGTTGTCCAGTTACCAGTGACAAAGAGGTCCAGAAGCCATCTTATAAATAACTTGGATGCTTTTAACATCCTATGTACACAGGAGCTCTTGACTAATGTGTTCCTTCTTTAATTGGCCACATAAATAGATGTGATATAGATGTGATATGAATCAATCCTGACATTCAGTCATGCACAATGATGTCTAATTGAGAATAATGTCCATTTGTTATGTCCCAACTTTGAAAGGGCAGACATAAGCCTTAAAGCCTATGATGTAAGAAGATAAACTGCAACGTTATTACGCAGTTACAGCTTATATAATGGAATAATGAATATAAAATCTCATTATATACATATATATATACACATACATACACACATATATATATACACATACACACAGTTGAAGTCGGAAGTTTACATACACCTTAGCCAAATACATTTATACTCAGTTTTTCACAATTCCTGACATTTAATCCTAGTAAAAATTCCCTGTCTAAGGTCAGTTAGGATCACCACTTTATTTTAAGAATGTGAAATGTCAGAATAATAGTAGAGAGTGATTTATTTCAGCTTTCATTTCTTTCATCACATTCCCAGTGGGTCAGAAGTTTACATACACTCAATTAGTATTTGGTAGCATTGCCTTTAAATTGTTTAACTTGGGTCAAACGTTTCGGGTAGCCTTCCACAAGCTTCCCACAATAAGTTGGGTGAATTTTGGCCCATTCCTCCTGACAGAGCTGGTGTAACTGAGTCAGGTTTGTAGGCCTCCTTGCTCGCACATGCTTTTTCAGTTCTGCCCACACATTTTCTATAGGATTGAGGTCAGGGCTTTGTGATGGCCACTCCAATACCTTGACTTTGTTGTCCTTAAGCCATTTTGCCACAACTTTGGAAGTATGCTTGGGGTCATTGTCCATTTGGAAGACCCATTTGCGACCACGCTTTAACGTCCTGACTGATGTCTTAAGATGTTGCTTCAATATATCCACATAATTTCCCCTCCTCATGATGCCATCTATTTTGTGAAGTGCACCAGTCCCTCCTGCAGCAAAGCACCCCCACAACATAGTACTGCCACCCCCGTGCTTCACGGTTGGGATGGTGTTCTTCGGCTTGCAAGCCTCTCCCTTTTTCCTCCAAACATAACGATGGTCATTATGGCCAAACAGTTTTATTTTTGTTTCATCAGACCAGAGGAAATTTCTCCAAAAAGTACAATCTTTGTCCCCATGTGCAGTTGCAAACCGTAGTCTGTCTTTTTTATGGCGGTTTTGGAGCAGTGGCTTCTTCCTTACTGAGCGGCCTTTCAGGTTATGTCAATATAGGACTCGTTTTACTGTGGATATAGATACTTTTGTACCTGTGTCCTCCAGCATCTTCACAAGGTCCTTTGCTGTTGTTCTGGGATTTCGCACCAAAGTACGTTCATCTCTAGGAGACAACGCGTCACCTTCCTGAGCGGTATGACGGCTGCGTGGTCCCATGGTGTTTATACTCACGTACTATTGTTTGTACAGATGAACGTGGTACCTTCAGGCATTTGGAAATTGCTCCCAAGGATGAACCAGACTTGTGGAGGTCTACAATTTTCTTAGCTGATTTCTTTTGATTTTCCCATGATGTCAAGCAAAGATGCACTGAGTTTGAAGGTAGGCCTTGAAATACATCCACAGGTACACCTCCAATTGACTCAAATGATGTCAATTAGCCTATCAGAAGCTTCTAAAGCTATGACATAATTTTCTGGAATTTTCCAAGCTGTTTAAAGGCACAGTCAACTTAGTGTATGTAAACTTCTGACCCACTGGAATTGTGATACAGTGAATTATAAGTGAAATAATCTGTCTGTAAACAATTGTTGGAAAAATTACTTGTCATGCACAAAGTAGATGTCCTAACTGACTTGCCAAAACTATAGTTTGTTAACAAGACATTTGTGGAGTGGTTAAAAAACGAGTTAATGACTCCAACTTAAGTGCATGTAAACTTCCGACTTCAACTGTGTGTGTATATATCTCAGGTTTGGGACGTTACCTGTAGTACTCCAACACGGGTTGTGTCTGGTTCTCGTAGGACTTCAGCCTCCTGGTGATGGTCTCTGGTGTGTCATCGTCTCTCTGAATTAGAGGCTCTCCAGTGACGTCATCAAGGCCCTGTAGCCAGGAGGGCCAACCAAAACAGACCAAACAGTGAGTGTGTTAAGATATGCCATTTAACAGATACTTTTATCCAAAGCAATTTACAATGGTATGAATTTGTTCTTAACTGACTTGCCTAGTTAAAACAAAGGTTAAATAATAAAATTACAAATATTGGACGATTTAGTAGTCCAACATACTGACATAGTGGTATGGTATGTAAAGTGTAAACACCACAGCCTAAGCCATTGCTGCCTGTTCTAAGAAATGCATGAAGGGGGAACTGAACGTTCATGCAGAAACCTGTATGGTTAGTAGAAAAAAAATGACCAATGATGACCTTGCCTTAGGTGACGTAGAAAGCAAACGTGAACAGACCCTTGAGAAAGAGAGAGTAGACAATATACACCTCCCTCCCAGAGCAAGCAGCCTCTGAAGTGCAAAGATTAGTAAGAGGCTGTCATCTACTGAAGTTTCATCCTGTTTGCACAATTCACATGAAACGCTGCTTTTTGACTACATTTGCACCTCTATTGTATGAAGCATTAGTCCTCTCAGACTCAACACGTTGGAATACAAACACTACTGTAGGTAAATGTTTAACCTGAAAGTCTTACTATTCACATTGCATTCAACCTCCTACTAGCATGTTTGTAATTGCAAAAAAAACAACAACACAGGTATAATGCACAGGCTCAAAAGAGTAGAGAAAGCAGGGAGAGGTGAAGCAGATTTCATTCAGTGTTCTTTTCATGGTCAAAAACAGTTGCTCATGTCATTAGCTAGCTTGCTTAGTATCAAGCTGCTCTTTTAAAAGCTCCTAATTCACCAGGCAAGTTCAATCAAACACAGCTGAAGTATTTGAAATGATTCCAAATAGTATTTGAACCCAGGTCTGCTAACAATGGCTTGTTTGCTCCAGTTTAATTGCATGGACGATAGCAAAGGTCCCCACTTGGATTGCCACAGCAAACAAATGCCACACTGGATGCGTTTGGAAATGGCACCCTATTCCCTGTATTGGCCATAGTTCTCTGGTCAAAAGTAGTGCACTAAGGTCCATAGGGCTCTGGTCAAAAGAAGTGCACTAAGGTCCATAGTGCTCTGGTCAAAAGTAGTGCACTATATAGGGAATAGGGTGTCATTTAGGATGCACAGTTGTTTTATCTGTCTAATCCCTTCTTCCGCAATCTGTCTCTCTTTCTCCTCTAAATCTCTCCAGGTCACAGGAACACGCAGTCTGTGCCCTACTTTAACGTTCCAGGATTATTTTTTTATTTTAATACCCATATTTTGATAGCATGACTTGTAAAGGAGCCAGGCGCTGTCAGGTGATTGCATGGTGAAAGAGCAGCTTGATATTCAGCTAAAGCTAGCTAACGACAAGAGCAACTGTGTGGTGGGAGAGATGGAACAATAAAGCGGTCTAATCAAATTGTTTTAAAATATAGACAGTGTATAAGTGTGTTTTTACTATCCTGTTACATGGTTCTTACATGTGTAATAATTCAAATTATGTTGTAATAAGGCCTGTGTGTAAAACTTGGCCACATACATTTGGAGCAGAAGCTTCAATATAGCTCAGTAGTATCTAGCCGTCAAATACATCTGTGACTCAGACTATACTTACATAGATCTTGGGTGGGTTGAAGTCGATGTTGTAGACGCGTCCGCTGGGCAGGTGGAGCCAGCGAGAGGTCAGTCTCTGTTTGATGGTCTGGAAAGGAACGTCCATGTTGATGACTGTGTCCACACTGCACACGCCATCTAGAGTCTCCGCCTGAGCCACGGTGCGGGGGAACCCTTCCAGACAGGAGAGACCAGTGTAACCATAGAGATATATAATACACTAGAGTGGCTGATGTTATAAACCTTCATAGCTTGTGAATGACCATTCTAGAGTTTTATGTTCACAATCTTCCCAAGGGGGAACCCTGACAGGAAAGTAGAGGCCCAGAGACATGGCTCTTTTCCAATTCATCTTTCTGCGATTCCTCTCATCTCTCTTCGCCTCCTTCTTAACCGTAAATGTGGAGAAGGTCCAAGGTCCCTTCCCTCGTACCTTCTTCTCCAATGCGTTTCAAGTTCCTTGGTGTCCACATCACCAACAAAATACCATGGTCCAAAAACCCACCAAGACAGTCGTGAAGAGGGCACAACAACACCTTTTCCCCCTCAGGAGACTGAAAAGATTTGGCATGGGTCCCCAGAACCTCAAAAGGTTCTACAGCTGCACCATCGAGAGCACCCTGACCAGTTGCATCACCGCCTGGTATGGCAACTGCTCGGCATCTGACCGTAAGGCACTACAGAGGGTAGTGCGTACGGCCCAGTACATCACTTGGGCCAAGCTTCCTGATATCCAGGACCTATATACTAGGCGGTGTCAGAGGAAGGCCCAAAAATTGTCAAAGACTCCAGTCAATTTAGACTGTTTTCTCTGCTACCGCACGGCAAGCAGTACCGAAGGGCCAAGTCTAGGTCCAACAGGCTCCTAAACAGTTTCTACCCCCAAGCCATAAGACTGCTGAACAATTATTCAAATGGCCACCTGGACTATTTACATTGACCAACCCCCCCTTTGTTTTTACACTGCTGCTACTCGCTGTTTATTATCTATGCATAGTCACTTTACCCCTACTTACAGTGCCTTCAGAAAGTATTCAGACCCCTTGACTTTTTCCACATTTTGTTACATTACAGCTTTTTTCTGAAATGGATTACATTTTTTAAAAATCCTCAGCAATATACACACACACACACACACACAGAACATTTTGCAAATTTATTTTTTTTAAATGAAAGAAAATACCTAATTTACGTAAGTATTCAGACCCTTTGCTATGAGACTTGAATTTGATCCTGTTTCCATTGACCATCCTTGAGATGGTAAATTAAATTGATTGGACATGATTTGGAAAGGCACACACCTTTCTATATAAGGTCCCACAGTTGACAGGTCATGTCAGAGCAAAAACCAAGCCATGAGGTCGAAGGAATTGTCCATAGAGCTCCAAGACAGGATAGTGTCACAGATCTGGGGAAGGGTACCAAAAAATGTCTGCAGCATTGAAGGTCCCCAAGACCACAGTCGCTTCCATTATTCTTAAAATGGAAGAAGTTTGGAACCACCAAAACTCTTCCTAGAGCTGACTGCCCAGCCAAACTGAGCAATCGGGGGAGAAGGGCCTTGGTAAGGGAGGTGACCAAGAACCCGATAGTAACTCTGACAGAGCTCCAGAGTTCCTCTGTGGAGTTTTGTTCATTTATTTATTTAATGTATTCACTCCCTGAACTCTCAGCGTACATCGTTACAGAATGACGACTCAGAGTGTTTGAGTGTTTGTTTATTTTGGTGTTGGAGGTGATGTCGGGTCCGGGTGTCCGAACCGGAGCTACCTGGGAGGCTTCAGCCGGTTTGTCGGGTTCCCCTGCCTCAGCGGGCTCGACAGGCTGCCATGCCTCGACCGAGGCAACCGGGGAGGTCTCAGCCGGCTCATCAGGCTCTCACGCCTCAGCCAGTTAGTAAGGTTTCTGCACCTCAGCGGAGGCGACCGGTCCGCTCCGGATCCCTGGGATCGTCCCTTTGTTCAGCAGTCTTATAGCTTGGGGGTAGAAGCTGTCAGAGAGCCTTTTGGACCTAGACTTGGCGCTCCGGTACCTCTTGCCGTGCGGTAGCAGAGAGAACAGTCTATGACTTGGGTGACTGGAGTCTTTGACAATTTTTTCAGCCTTCCTCTGACCCCGCCTAGTATATAGGTCCTGGTTGGCAGGAAGCTTGGCCCAATGATGTATTGGGCTGTACGCACTACCCTCTGTAGTGCCTTACGGTTGGATGCCGAGCAGTTGCCATACCAAGCGGTGATGCAACCGGTCAGGAAGCTCTCAATGGTGCAGCTGTAGAATGTTTTGAGGATCTGGGTACCCCTGCCAAGTCTCCTTTTCAGTGCCCTCTTCACGACTGTCTTGGTGTGTTTGGACCATGATAGTTTGCTGGTGATATGGACACCAAGGAACTTGAAACTCTCGACCCACTCCACTACAGTCCAGTCAATGTTAATAGGAGCCTGTTCGGCCCTCCTTTTTCTGTAGTCCACGATCATCTCCTTTGTCTTGCTCACATTGAGGGAGAGGTTGTTGTCCTGGCACCACACTGCCAGGACCTCCTCCATATAGGCTGTCTCATCGTTGTTGGTGATCAGGCCTACCACTGTTGTGTCGTCAGCAAACGTAATGATGGTGTTGGAGTCGTGCTTAGCCACGCAGTTGTGGGTGAACAATGAGTACAGGAGGGGACTAAGCACGCACCCTTGAGGGGCCCCGGTGTTAAGGATCAGTGTGGCAGATGCGTTGTTGCCTACCCTTACAACCTGGGGGTGGCCTGTTAGGAAGTCCAGGATCCAGTTGCAGAGGGAGGTGTTTAGTGATTAACTTTGTGGGCACTATGGTGTTGAACGCTGAGCTGTAGTCAATGAACAGCATTCTCACATAGGTGTTCCTTTTGTCCAAGTGGGAAAGGACAGTGTGGAGTGCGATTGAGATGGCGTCATCTGTGGATCTGTTGGGGCGGTATGCGAATTGGAATGGGTCTAGGGTTTCCGCGCATGATGGTGTTGATGTGAGCCTGCCTTTCAAAGCACTTCATGGCTACCGACGTGAGTGCTACTGGATGGTGGTCATTTAGGCAGGTTTCTGCTTGAAACGTGTGGGTATTAGACTCGGTCAGGGAGAGGTTGAAAATGTCAGTGAAGACACTTGCCAGTTGGTCTGAACATGCTCTACACGCCCTGGTAATCCGTCTGGCCACGCAGCCTTGTGAATGTTGACCTGTTTAAAGATCTTGCTCACATCGGCTATGGAGAGCATGATCACACAGTCGTCCGGAACAGCTGGTGCTTTCATGCATGATTCAGTGTTGCTTGCCTCAAAGCGAGCATAGAAGGCATTTAGCTTGTCTGGTAAGCTCGAGTCACTGGGAAGCTCTGTTTCCCTTTGTAGTCCATAATAGTTTGCATGCCATAGCACATCTGACGAGTGTCAGAACCAGTGTAGTAGGATTCAATTTTAGTCCTGTATTGACGCTTTGCCTGTTTGATGGTTCGTCGGAGGGCATAGCAGGATTTCTTATATACAGAGAGGGAAAAAAGTATTTGATCCCCTGCTGATTTTGTACGTTTGCCCACTGACAAAGAAATGATCAGTCTATACTTTTAATGGTAGGTGTATTTGAACAGTGAGAAACAGAATAACAACAACAAAAAATCCAGAAAAACGCATGTGAAAAATGTTATAAATTGATTTGCATTTTAATGAGGGAAATAAGTATTTGACCCCCTCTCAAATCAGAAAGATTTCTGGCTCCCAGGTGTCTTTTATACAGGTAACGAGCTGAGATTAGGAGCACACTCTTAAAGGGAGTGGTTCCTAATCTCAGCTCGTTACTTGTATAAAAGACACCTGTCCACAGAAGCAATCAATCAGATTCCAAACTCTCCACCATGGCCAAGATCAAAGAGCTCTCCAAGGATGTCAGGGACAAGATTGTAGACCTACACAAGGCTGGAATGGGCTACAAGACCATCGCCAAGCAGCTTGGTGAGAAGGTGACAACAGTTGGTGCGATTATTCGCAAATGGAAGAAACACAAAAGAACTGTCAATCTCCCTCGGCCTGGGGCTCCATGCAAGATCTCACCTCGTGGAGTTGCAATGATCATGAGAACGGTGAGGAATCAGCCCAGAACTACANGGGACAGGACAACTTCACCGCATCAAAGGGACGATGGACAGGGCCATGTACCGTCAAATCTTGGGTGAGAACCTCCTTCCCTCAGCCAGGGCATTGAAAATGGGTCGTGGATGGGTATTCCAGCATGACAATGACCCAAAACACACGGCCAAGGCAACAAAGGAGTGGCTCAAGAAGAAGCACATTAAGGTCCTGGAGTGGCCTAGCCAGTCTCCAGACCTTAATCCCATAGAAAATCTGTGGAGGGAGCTGAAGGTTCGAGTTGCCAAACGTCAGCCTCGAAACCTTAATGACTTGGAGAAGATCTGCAAAGAGAAGTGGGATAAAATCCCTCCTGAGATGTGTGCAAACCTGGTGGCCAACTACAAGAAACGTCTGACCTCTGTGATTGCCAATAAGGGTTTTGCCACCAAGTACTAAGTCATGTTTTGCAGAGGGGTCAAATACTTATTTCCCTCATTAAAATGTGAAAAAAGTTATAAATTGATTTGCATGCGTTTTTCTTGATTTTTTTGTTGTTATTCTGTCTCTCACTGTTCAAATAAGCCTACCATTAAAATTATAGACTGATCATTTCTTTGTCAGTGAGCAAACGTACAAAATCAGCAGGGGATCAAATATTTTTCCCCCTCACTGTAGGTCCGGATTAGTGTCCCGCTCCTTGAAAGCGGCAGCTCTAGCCTTTAGCTCGGTGCAGATGTTGGCTGTAATCCATGGCTTCTGGTTGGGATATGTACGTACGGTCACTGTGGGGACGACGTCGTCAATAGACTTAATGATGAAGCTGGTGACTGAGGTGGTCTTAGTGCCAGCATCAGTTTGTGGTGGTAAATAGACGGCTATGAATAATACAGATGAGATCTCTCTTGGTAGATAGTGTGGTCTACAGCTTATCATGAGGTAATCTATCTCAGACAAGCAATACCTAGAGACTTCTTTAACATTAGACATCGCGCACCAGCAGTTATTGACAAATAGACACACACCCCCGCTCCTCTTCTGACCAGACGTAGCTGCTTTGTCCTATCAATGCACGGAAAACCCAGCCAGCTCTATATTATCCGTGTCGTCGTTCAGCCTCAACTCAGTGAAACATAATATATTACAGTTTTTTATGTCCCGTAGATATGATAAGCTCAACCGTAGATCATCAAGTTTGTTTTCCAGTGATTGCACGTTGGCCAATAGAGTCGATGCTAATGACGGGGATTTGGGCCTGTTCTACGGGAAAGCAGTATATCCTTCCTGTCGGACTCATTAAAGAAAAAATCTTTGTCCAGTTCGTGGTGAGTAATCGCTGTTCTGATGTCCAGAAGCTCTTTTCGGTCATAAGGGACGGTAGCAGCAAATTTATGTACAAAATAAGTTGGAAACAATGTGGAAAAATAAATAAATAGCACAGTTGGTTAGGAGCCCGTAAAACGACAGCCATCCCCTCCGGCACCATTATCAAAAATAGCTTTAATGAGTGTAGGTGCTGCTTAGTGTTCAGCAGCAAGCTGTTCCAGTACTGTAAATGTTTCTTAGAAACAAATCCAAAGCATATTCCTACTCACTTGAAGGGGTCTGGAGTGTACTGAATACCTTTTTAAAACATATGCCTATGTTGAGGTGTCTAAATCTGAGTATTGGGTGGCCTGGCTGGTCTAGCGGTAATGCTGTAGCCTCCGACACACTTCATCATTTAAGTCCGACCTATAATGCCCTTTGATACTATCTTTCCCCATTGTTATCCTCCCTCTCGCTCTCTGTTGGTGTAATGCGTGTGGTGCAGGTGCTTACTGCTTACCGTCCAGCAGCCAGCTGCTCTGCTCTATGCTCCTCATCTCTGTCAGGATGAGACGGGAGATGACGTCATCAGGTACCAGCTGACCCTGATCGATGCATGACTTCATCAGAAGACCCAGCTCTGCAAGAATCACGGTGGAACATAAAGATCAGAGCTGTCATCTTTAGTATTTAAACATGTACACATTATGCACTTCATCAGAAGACCCAGCTCTGCCAGGAGAGGAGACAGAATAACACAAAGATCAGAGCTGTGATCTTAACTTTTTATTATCATCTCAGAAGACCCAGTTATGAAAGGATAAAACACAAAGCTGTCATATATATTTTCCTGCTCTGCCAGAAGAACAGATACAGGAACACAAAGAGCTCAGATCTGTCATCTTTATTAGGCACTCTCTAGTGAAAACATATTCTACCAAATCTTATCCTGTCCAGAATATAGTTTATATCTTATATAACATGTACATTAAAAGATCCTGTCTCTTAACCAAGTCAAGTAAAGACAGACAAAATCACCCCAAGGGATTATGATATGTACTCAAACTATATTTCTAATAGGTTTATAAAACCTTTAGTAGATTATTTCTCCTTGGCCTTTTTCCCCTTAATTCAGGGATTCTCAAAGTGGGGTCTGAAGTTTTTTTTTTCTTTAGTTAACTAGGCAAGTCAGTTAAGAACAAATTCTTATTTACAATGACGGCCTAGGAACAGTGGGTTAACTGCTTTGTTCAGGGGCAGAACGACAGTTTTTTCCTTGGCAGCTTGGGGATTCAATCTAGCAACCTTTTGGTTATTGGCCCAGCGCTCTAACCACTGGGCTACCTGCCGCCCCAAATTGCAGGAGGTCTGCGGCCAGGTCTCAAAATGTATATTTTTTTATAATACTTTTCCTTTTTTTATGAATATGACTAATAACAACTTTAAATGTTTTGGCCAAGCGATCTGTGGAATAAGTTTAGAGTGTAATACAATAATACTATGTAATATTATGAATCCACAATTTATGTTCTGGGAGGCTCACATGAATATTGGTATCCACAGTACTCCACCAATTGTATCTTTTTCAACTGAATACTTCATGTATTCTCCAAAAAGTTATTTTTTTACATAAATGCACTGTAATTTAAGCTTTAAATTAGCTTTGGGTGCTCCCGAGTGGGGCAGTGGCAGTGTTTTTTTTATCTCACTTGAGTTGTGTTCTGATTACGAGGGGGTCCCTGATTAATTTGCTATCACAAAAACGGTCCCCGGCCCCAAAACGTTCTGTCTTTGTCTGACTCCAACAGCAGAGAATAATTTCTGTAACAGTTGGGGGAGGGGGTTGTGCAGGCCTGGGCCATATAAGGAGCAGCATAGAATGCTAGCCTACTGTGCACAGCGGAGCTCATCTCAGGCTAGAACAAAGAAGCTACACACCACACTGAAAAAATACAGGCTTGCATTCTTTGAACCTATTGCATTCTTTGAGGACCTTGCACATGGCTTTCTATGTGCCAAGTGTGTACGTACTTAAGAAATGTACTATTAAACTGATAACTAGATCACAGATTGTATGGGCAATAAAACAAAGTCTTCGTCATGTTTTAATGTGGGTGTTCTGAAAGAACTCTATAGTCCTTTATGTGTTTCATATCATTCCAGTGTGGAGAAAAAAGGAGCAAGGGGAAGTGGGAACAAAGTCCTTGAAAGTCAGTGGTCTGCTATATGCTCTACTCCTCAGTTTATGATGGTCCTCACATCTGATGGGACTTCAGTCAAGATAAGAGCTAGAGCAGTGTGATAAGTTGCAGTTACATTCCGAACCACATGACCTTCACTGTAGAAAACTCAGGTAGCAAGTGGTTCAGATATCAGGTTACCTGTGCACAGGTCTACTATAGCTGTAGATCTGCTGTATAAATTGTTTCAAAATAAAACTTTGTTTTTGTTGAACAACTCTTCTTTCCACTCAATAATATGAGATTTGGGTCTTGTCAACTCGACCTTTTTGCAGCAAGATAAGAATATGATTGTGGAACTGGACTGAACTGTTTCTCTTATCATAGCCAGACCAGAAAACTATTTATTTTAGGGGAGTACTTTGTTTGCAATGTATCGGTATATTACCATCTCTGTAATAGTTGAAAAAATATGTTTTTAACTCTTGATCTTTATCTTTCTCACAACGGGAGTCGGATAACGAGCAACCACCATCGTCGTTTTCAGGACATCGCATGCTTCATTGCATCATCTTGTGGATAACAATTTGTTTATTCTCTGTTACATTTTGTGCATAACATCCAAAAGAATCTGATTGCATCCGACATTTTCATATTCATTTTAGTTTATGAATGATAATTTCTTAAAATATTAATATAACAAACCCACAATTTACACACTGGGCACACACTGGTTGAATCAACGTTGTTTCCACGTATTTTCATTGAAATGACGTTGAACCAACGTGGAATAGACGTTGAATTGACGTCCGTGTCCAGTGGGTCTGAACATGGTAGCAACATCTACGCTATCTAATGTGTCAACTGCTGCTGTTCATGCATGAGAAACGCCTAACACAAGCAAGTGGGAACAATCTGACTACTTCGAGAAAACTGACTAGGCTATACATTACTTCAAATTCTGCTTAATTTCATCATCAACCATAGCAGCCATTTCCATTACCTGCGTATGTGGAGAGGTTTAGAACTGCACCCTGGTCTAATCTTACCTGTTTGGGCTTTAATGTTGGCTCTCAAAAGGTCTCCACTTGAAAGATGCGTTAATCCGAAACGTTTTACTATGCGCCCCGACACTGTGCCCTTCCCTGAACCTGGAGGTCCCATGATAACCGCCCGGAATATCCTTTGTATAACCATTTTCCAATGTTATTGTTGTAATCAGCACGTCCTTCCCATAAAACTGTAATTTGTGCGTTTAGACAAGAGAACTTCTGTTCAAGCGGAATTCTCCATGCGCCAGTGGTGGCCAAGTCTATCCACTGTGTGCAAAAGTGAAATCGCCTACTGTAGACGACTCCTGTAGAAGTTCTAGTTTGGCTCTTGAAATCGGCTCTTTTTTTCGTAGACCTTGACGCGGATCGAGGAGGAAGAAGTTCATAACGAGAAAACCGCGTCGTCTCGCTTATACCGTGAGGACGCTCGCATCCACACAACCCCAAGTCTAACGACGTCAGGAATAATAGCGCACTCTGGCGGATTTTGGGGCTGACATCCACCAAGACGTGTACTGTTTGGCCGGCTGCTACAAGCGCTTCACAGTTTTACATCAGAATTAGACGTTCATCCATGTTTCGCAAAGGTCAAATTTCGAAGTTGTTCCATTGACTTGTATATCTGGTGACCTGGCTTGTATAGCCAGCCCACTATAGCCTATTTCCTGCCTTGTCCTTATTCCTTAATCAGGTCCAGTGATAATAAAACACATTACATTTAAAAAATTATCATATCATAGTAGAAAATGTGTCCTGTGTATTGTATAACACACTCGTATGTAATTCGTATGGTGCCTGGGTTAAATAGAAAGGCGTGTTGGCAAGTGTTAATACTGCCTGTCTGGCTGCAATTGAAGCCCTCATCAGATTTAAACTTCAAATACTGTACATTGGACTTGCTGAAACCGGGTAGGTGCGCAGTAGCCTGACTGTTTTCCGTTACAGAGCTGGCTGTAGTAGCCTAATTAAATGAATAATAATACCCTTTGCCCTAGATATGCTCCACATGCTTTTCTGTTGTTTGGTGTTTTCTAATTAAGGGTATGCTATGTTTTTTGTGTGCATTTATAGCCTTTTATTTAGACTAAAATAGTCGTAGGCCTATTGTTCTTTAGTCATAGTGTTCATAGGTTAAATTTGTGTTGCTGTTCTGGTCCATTAGTGTTCTTTATTTTGTCATGTTTTATGTTTTGTGTGGACCCCAGGATGAATAGCTGCTGCTTCAGCTACTGAGGATCAGAATAAAAATCACAATAACATAAAATACCATTTGTAGAGATAATGGGTAGGTTCGAGGGATGTCCATATGCTTCCCAGCAGAAACAGTTCAGAAGAGTTCGTTCATAAATTATGACTACCTTTTTTGACGTTTTTGTTCGTTTTGGACTTCGGTAAGGGTTTTTTCGGCTGTTCTGGCACACGACATTTTTTCTCGAGGCAAACCCAAGTTCGGGAGCCGAAGTGTACGCCCCTTTGTCAATGATTGGTCAACTGTAGGTATTTTTCAGTAAAGTCTTTGTTGTCAATCAACAAGAGGCAACTTGTTTTCATGCATGTGGGCATGTTCAAGTCAAGCGAGTGAAGTCGGGGAAGGTGCATCTATGACAGCCGGAAGTCGGGCACTGTAGCGGTTCTCCAACAGCAAGGCTCAGATCAACATGGCAGTGTCAACATAGCTGCTATTGTTTATAAAAGTTTTTCTGTATAAATGTCTAAATAAACTTTTCTATAGGCTACCCCCATATCCCATACGCACAAACTGAAAACATAACATGTGTAGGCTACAATTCATTGATGTCTCAAATATCACTTTGATTTGTGTCCCCTGTAGCTAAAATGCAGCAAAGTTGGTTCCTGGTTCAGTCAAGTCTTTGGCCAGGTTCGTGTGATTGGTTGACAAAAAGTGCCTCATACAATAGTTCGGCACAGTGGGATGTGTCATAATAACCATAAAACCTTAGCGGTAAAACCAGGCAATGGTTACCAACGTTTTCTCACCATACATTTTTGCGTCTGGGATTTTAGAACTACTTCATATAAGGTGTGTGATTCGTGTAGGCTTAACCTGGCATGAGCTTTTGATAACCGTGTAATTCTCTTTCAGACAAGGTGAGTTTTATCAATATATTTGCCTCAATTTACTTTAAAAATGGTAAATGATAATTGGCAACAGATTAGACCTCAGCAAGAATAGAAATTCCTGCATTCTCCTGCACGTCATCTCTAACCGACACTGTCAGCTACCGTTCACCAGCAGATCAGAGACCTTCTGTGTCCAATCCATGAACTTCTTATGTCCCCTTTCTCTGTTTTAGCTAGCCACTGACTACACTTTAGCTTGCTAGTTAGCAGAGCAGTAGATTAAAACATATTTTGTTTTACTTAGCCTAGATAATAGTTTGTACAGTATATGGACTTTGGTGTCTATTTCAGACATGGCATTTTTCAAGGATGAGCACAAGAGCATTAAAAGGGGAGAAGACCACTATAAGTCTGGCCATGTGGAAAAGTGCCTCTATAGCGTGGGGCAATTTACCAGTTTGGTCCTGTGTCGGTGAGTGTAGCTCAGTGGAGGCTCCTCGGAGGAGGAAGGGGAGCACCATCCTCAGTGAATTTCATAAAATATAGTGAAACATTTCAAAAGTTATCCTTTTAGATAAAACTATACAAAATAAATTAATGTCACCAAATAATTCATTAAAACACACTGTTTTGCAATGAAGGTCTACAGTAGCCTCAACAGCACTCTTGTAGGGTAGCACCATGGTGTAGCCGGAGGACAGCTAGCTTCCGTCCTCCTCTGGGTACATTGAATTCAATATAAAACCTAGGGGCTCATGGTTCTCACCCCCTTCCATAGACTTACAAAGTAATTATGACAACTTCCGGAGGACATCCTCCAACCTATCAGAGCTCTTGCTGCATGAACTGACATGTTGTCCACCCAATCAAAGAATCAGAGAATGAATCTAGTACGGAAAGCATAAGCTACAGCTAGCTAGCATTGCAATGCATAACATGTGGTGAGTAGTTGACTCAGAGAGAAAGACAATAGTTGAACAGTTAACAAATTAATTTCTTCAAAAATGGAGGAGCAAGAGAGAGAGAGAGAGAGAGAGAGAGAGCTAGCTATATTTTGTCCCTTTTTTTCACTTTTACTTTTACTTACTTAATTAGCAAATGCAGCAAGCTAGTTTAGCCTACTCAAACACCCATCTCAAACAGATGGATGCTATGTTAGCTAGCTGGCTAAGACTATCCAACACTGTAACTCTTCCAAGACAAGGTAAGCTTTTGGTTTTACTAATTTATTGCCACCGGGGCCAGCCGGTGTTACTGGCTGTACACTGTACTGCATGATTGTAGCAGGTTTACTGACACGTTAGTTCTATTAGCTATGTTGACTATGACGTTACTTTAGTTAATATGGTGACAACGATGTAGGCTGTGTGTAGCGGTTAGTGGTTATGATGTGAAGGTTTGGATTGGTAAGGTTTTCTTGCCTGGTCACAGACAGCTGATGTGTTGTGCACTGAAGTTCACAAGCGAAGGGAATAGGTGAGAAGAGGAGAGCACGTAGATGCGAGAAGGAATACAACAAACTGTTTATATGTGGCTATGAAAGTGAACTGTTTGCGTGTGATCAGGGCTGTATTCATTCCGCCGATACTGTTAAAAATCTTTCTTAAATGGAAGCAAACGGAAGGAAATGTGGATAAACATACCTGAATTTGTCCAATCAAAACTCTAATTTGAAACTGTTGGACTAATGCTTACACCCTATATCAGCTAGATGCAGGTAAGAGTGTGCAGGGCGGTATTGAATGTGTTACTGTCTGTCCATGTGTCACCTCAAATCTTTCGCTTGACCTGTGGGCAGCTATGTTGTAAACTTTCATTCATAGGCTAGGTTGTAACAACCTCATGATGGGTATAGGAAAAATGTGAGTATCATGTAGTAGCCAAAACCTATTGACGTTACATTGACCTGGGTGAATGGAACACAAATGACAGTCCTCCAATATGCTGTAATAGAAATAAGGCCATGCTCATAAACCATTTTCACGTCCTCCCTGATCTTAATCGGCACCGACCACCACTGGTGTAGCTATTAAGTTAAGTTTGAGCATCTTAGCAGTACAATGTGTTCTATACAGCTGTCAACATTCTACAAGGAAAGAGCCACTTAAATCAATTATATAATCATTAACCAGTTTATCCCATATACCAGACTTGAGTGATAACTCAGTTCTAGAATGTTGTCATTGATGAGAATGAATCTAAAATAATCTATTGACATTCAGAAAAGACTATTGATGTCTAAACAAAATCAAATCTGTAATGTAGTTTCATGGCCAGAGACAAATCTTCAGAGGCACCGTATTTATTTATCCAGAGTGGTACATGCGTTCACACTGTCTTGATTTATAGGATCCTTCCCACTATATGATTGATATGTCAAGTGATAAAATCCCAAATTATCAATTAAAGATTATGGAAACACTGCACTTGTCCTAATGTGAAAATGACTGTTTATTCAATATTCTACAGCTGTAATGTCACCAATCAAATCAAACTTTATTTATATAGCTCATTTCTTACAACGCATGCATTTCAAGGTATTCAAAGTCATTAATTGAAAGGCATGAGGCACTTAACATCCTTCCTCTTGGCAGGTCTCTATAGGTAACCAGGGGATTAGCCATGCAGCCTATTTTGGCAGTTCACAATATCGGCCGTACGTATGTGGAATGCTAGTGGAGGAAGCCAGCCGTGCCCAACCAGTTGCAGTCAGTGGAGGACCTGCACCCGGCCGAAGACTACAACCCTCTGTCCCGAGAGTCCACAGAGGAAAATCTTCAGTGTCTATGGAACAGTCTCTGGGGCAGGTTTAGTGGAATGGCATGTCTCTTTAACCTGAGGCAGAACAACCGCTACCCTCCCTGTCTGTACCGGACATTGTTACAAAACAAGAGCACCTGTGCCACAACCGGCCGTGGCCGGGAGTCCCATAGGACGGCGCACAATTGACCCAGCGTCGTCCGGGATAGGGGAGGGTTTGGCCGGTAGGGCTTTACTTGGCTCATCGCGCTCAAGCGACTCCTTGTGGCGGGCCTGGTGCCTGCGACTGGCTTCAGGGTTAAGCTGGCCGGTGTTAATGAGCGCGGTTAGGCGGGTCATGTTTCGGAGAACGCATGACTCCACCTTCACCCAGAGCCCGTTGCAGCTTCCCCCCCCCCCCCCCCAAAAAAATGGGGAGAAAAAGTGGGTAAAATAAAATTTTGGGGCATGCAGGCATCTTGGCTGGCATGGCGTTGTCGAGCAGCAGGCGGCTGTACGGCAGGCAACAGTTGGACAGCGCACCAACCCCAACTGGCACACCATGAGGAGAGGGAAGTTGACGGCCAGCAATTACGGCGCAGTGGATGGTGTAAAAACGATTGGAACCATCTCTGGGTTTTACTGCTAGTTTTTATGGTTATAAGGACTCACACTGGGGTACTCAATGCAGGTGATGGCTGCATGGTGCAGTTCATGAGAAGCAACGGAAGCGACTTCATCAAAAACTGCATGTAGTTAACATATTTTGTGCTTTCAAGAGAACTGGGAACTCTGAAAAATAATGTGGTCAAATCATGACATCAGTGATCTTCAGGTCATAAAGTCGAAGCTCTAGGAATATGCCCGCGTTTCTGACTTGGAATTCCGAGTTGAATGACCATTCAAAACGATTTTCCCAGTCTGAGCTTTTTTTTCCAGAGTTGCCAGTTCTATTGAACGCAGTGAAGTCGGAAGTCAGAGATTTCCAAGTTCCCAGCTGTCTTGAACGCGGCAGTAGCCTAGTCGCAAGTGGGAAAATTTTTATGACCATAATGCAACACACTTTGAAGACTTGACAAAAGTGATCCTCTCGAACGCGCCCAATGATTTAGGCTACATAAATGAATGAACAATTGCTGATATTCAGTTACCCCTGGCACGGTCAACAAGTTTGTCAATATTGTGAGAAAGCATTTCTGTCACAGTGTGAGCAGCCTTGACCCTCTCTTACTGAACTCTGCTGTTTGATAAAGCCTGCCTATGGTCGTATAAAATAATGATAATGTAACGACTCTGGGTTTATAAGCGCGGAACATGCTTTTGCGGTCGATAGCGCGCTGGACTTCGGATGTGTTGGAGCGCCACCTGGAGAAATACTCCTCCGTCGTCTTGCTTTTGGGTTGTCACTAGTTACCACAACCACGAAGTCAAAAGTGTATATCGTAAAAATTTATTAATAAAAAAAATAGTTTTCTTGTCTTAATTTAAGGTTAGGCATAAGGTTAGCAGTGTGGTGAAGGTTAGGGTTAAGTTTACACTCTGATTTTAATATAGATTGTAGAAGTTGGTGGAGGTTAGCCAATTATGCCTTTGTGGTTGTGGTAACTAGTGACGACCATCAACATGTGTGGAAATAACAACAACAACAACACGGCGAGACGGGGGCTCACCTACGATGGTTGTAATCTTTTCAAACAAAGACTAGTGTTATCAACGCTAAATTGCAAAAGAGTCAAAATACAAAACGTACGATCTAAAGAGGATAACCCAGGACTCAGAGGTAAGTGGGCTACAAAACATCGTCGCAGTATTACACGCAAGCCTTAGCAGTTAGCTAGCTGTTACTACGCAGTTACAAGTTCATCCATGCCAGCACGCCCAAGTAGACTGAATTGTTGCTTGTTGGCACAAAAACATAGAAATTAGTCAACCGGACAACAACATATTATGCAGGATGAATAAGGAACATAATAATAAATATGTATGTGATCCTTTTTGATGACATGTCGTTTGTACTCTAATTTCTAATCTGTTTTGTTTGTGTTCAACCAAAGACTAACGATGTCAATGCTCTTTGGTTCAACTCCATAGAATATGCTTTTATCACCACATACACCTTTAATCCTGCAAATTAGCCCACAGTTCTTTGTAGACGCACAGTCAATTTAATGCTGCATATGCCATAGACAGGATGTGGTTGTCTCTGGGGTGGAGCTAAACCTTTATTGACTGATTGTAATGACTCTTATCTTCTAGATTTTGTAGCCAGCTACATCAGGCTTCTGGACAAGGTAACCTAAGGGACCAAAATTGAAATCAAGTCATGAGAGGATGAATACAACCAATGCATGTCACACCCACCAAATACTGATGTCCAGTTGGTGTTGTTTGAACTCTGCAGCCACATACCTGTGAATGCATGATGATATCTGTGAATGCATGATGCATGCATGTACATCAAACTGTCCATGGCAGTTCACACTTCAGTGTCACACACACATGAACTCATCAGCCCTTCAAGGATAATTAACATATTGGTATTACTAAAAGGTGTAATATTTTGTGACCCTGTAATAGTATTGATTATCAGTAATGATCTTTCCTTGTAACATGAATGTTGCCCTCCAGCTCTTGGATGTATTTTAAGTTGGGAAATGTTTCCAATATATTTTGGAGACCTTGGACCCCCTCACATTGTCATAGATGTTGAAACACAGCATTTGCAAGGCACATGCTAGTATGGGTATAGTTGGGTCTGTGGATACAGATTAAGTTGAAGTGGAACCTCCCTATTTAAAAAAAATGTTCTCCCTACTGAACACAACCGTATCCTGATTCTACCCCTGTAGGAACGGTGCTGTTCTACCAGCTAGGCCTGCTGTATGGCGGCGTGGTGGAACATGACTAACACCCAGCGCTCTCTGGGTTATTACCTGGTTTCCCTGCTCATGCTGGCTCCCTTCATGAAGCACCCTTTGAAGGCTGTGCTGAAGGGGGTCACCAACATGGACTCCTCGGTGAGACCATGTTCCTTTCCTACTTTAAAAGTACTTTGCGAAAACTGCTGGTGTAAAAATGTCTTTATAAATAGATATGATTGATTATATCTGCCTGCTGAAAGGACGATATTGGTTGCGTTCCAATTCTTCCCCCTTCTGTCAGAAGTGTGCACTCGTAGAGTATCGGACTGCAGCCATTATTTTTGCTTCGTCCCGCAACGAGAAAATTGTTTAGAGATGGTTCGCTGCGGAAACTTCTGTAGCCTGGTGTTCTTGATCAACCATATCTAAACTATTCGGTATCACCAAAATAAGGTTTCCAGTCAGCAGAGGCATACCCGAGTGGCGCAGCGGTCTAAGGCACTGCATTGCAATGCTAGACGTGTCACTACAGACCCTGGTTCGTTCCCAGGCTTTGTCACAACCGGCCGTGATCGGGAGTCCCATAGGATGGCGCACAATTGGCCCAGGGTTGTCTGGCTTAGGGGAGGGTTTGGCCGGGGGGTAGGCAATCATTGTAAATAAGAATTTGTTTTTAACTGGTTTGCCTAGTTAAATAAAGGTTAAATAAAATTATTTAAAAAAATAATTATCTCTAGGAACAATACTTATGATTAGACATGCTAAATGTGTCCTCCCATTTTCCACCTGTGGGCTGCAATTTTAATCCATTCTAGACCACCCAGTCACGCGAGAGTAAACTACAACGTAATCTTCCACTTCTACAAGTGGAAAATAGGAGACCTTGGATAAAAGCTTAGTTTAGCGCAGAAAACGTGGTAATTAAAATATGTTGAATATTGGCCTGTTGAAAACTACAGCTCCCAACTACATCACACAGTTCAGGCTTGATCTGATTTATCTCTACAGAAACTGCACATTGAGCTCACTGAAATAAAATAAAAAAATTCACGAAATGGAATTCAAATAATTGAACCGACGTCGGTCTACTGATTGAGAGAAGATCAAGTCTATCAGCCCAACAGATGTCTCCTTATAGCGCGAGTGCACTGCCTGTTCCACTTACCTACCTGTTGCTAGCTTTAGCCCAGGGGTCTCCAACAGGTAGCGCACCAATGAGCATCTCGCCAATCAATTCTTAAAATACATAAATTTTTTTCACGTGTTCCATTGCAAACTGTCATAAACATAAAGCTCCTGGCTACTATCCAATCAACGCCACATTGACATTATCCCACCCCTGGTTAGCCACTATTTGCGTAAAAAGCCAAACGTAGGGGCCTCCTGAGTGGCGCAGTGGTCTAAGGCACTGCATTGCAGTGCTAGCTGTGCCACTAGAGATTCTGGGTTCGAGTCCAGGCTCTGTTGCAGCCGGCCGCGACCGCGAGACCCATGGGGCGGTGCACAATTGGCCCAGTGTTGTCTGGGTTAGGGGAGGGTTTGGCTGGCTGGGATGTCCTTGTCCCATCGCGCACTAGTGAGAAAGGGGTAAACAAATAAAAAAAGTAAACAAAAGAACATTAATATATTCATTTTAAAAAAGCCAAACGTAACAAGATATCTGACAATTAATTTCCAGCAATATTGCCCATCTGTCTGTTTGGTGCGTGTGTTTGTCTATCACTCCGTATGTAGCCAGTTAGCAATGCTTGATACCATTCCATTTATTCCGTTCCAGCCATTACCATGAGCCTGTCCTCCCCAATTAAGGTGCCACCAAACTCCTGTGTTGTAAATTAACACCTGCCAAATGCGGGTCGATTTTTGTCATTGGCTGGTAAAAATGTCTATTTCACCAGCCACGTTGGTGGGTAGTCACACAGAGCATTTGGGAACAGTTTTTTTTTTTTTATCCACAGGACACATGTAGAAGAAGTTGGTCAATTGACAAGAAAGGGTACTAAAGTGTGACTTTGTCCTCGTGTTTCTTGGCCAGTTATATCGTTTTGATCGCAAGCTAGGTTGTTTTTCAGTGTGAGTTTGCTGCAACTATCTGCTGCTAGGAAGACGTTGCAGTCAGTGATACCCTGGTAACTTGGGTAAAAATTATAACGGCCCATCCCTTTAAAGGGATGAACATTTTTGTCTCACCTAATGATTGCGCTTCATTGAGCATGGATCACTCCTTAATTATTAATGAACTTTGAGTAGTTTCTTATCATTAAAACACTCAAATACTTTAACTGTTCTCCTAGATTTATTTGTTTCTACATAGGAGCACATCATCTACCCCTTGTAAAAAATGTCAGCGTAGAGCCCTGAACTATAATATGAAGTAAGCCATATCACTCAGCCTTTTGTGACAGGGTAGGAGGCACTTTGTTGATTCTTCATGTTCAGCTGTAGGACTGTTTATCTGATTTGACTGTTGCATCTAAATTATGTATTTTAACAGAGGTCACAAAAATGAAATGAAGCAATATACCTCATTACTTCTTACTAGTAATACATTTCTTGTTTTAGAAAAACAAAGCACGCTTATCCATTTTTGTTTGTTTGTTTTTTGTAATTATGCGGCAAAAAAAATGTTTTGGCTAGTAAAAAATCTCAGTGGCTGGTATTTTTTTTTCATCAACCTGCCACAGTAGCCGGTGGACCAAAAAGTTAATTTCCCACCCTGTTTACAATGCAAGAAGATACCAGTAGCTTCCAGCTTTGTAGGCAAACCTTTCTTGTTAGCTTACAGCTGAAGCTAACATCAATTCACTACCCTAGTAACATAACGCAAAATATTACTGATTTCAAAGCTGATTGTTACCAAAAACGTTATTCATTCACTTCAGATCCCCCGGTTCAGGTCTCTCTCAGTCAAGATCATCTTTGCTCCAGACTCAAACTGACTGTGTGTGAGAATGAAGTCACTGTGTGTGAGAATGAAGTCATTATAAAATAAGAAATAGCGTGATTAGTATAATAAAATAAGTCCCAAATTAAACGGAAACAGTCACTTATAGTGAGGCATGTGCTTATTGATAAGGTTGTTTTCCTGAGTTCCCCCTTGATTGATTGTTTGGGTTGGTTTATTGATTGGTGTACCTCCTCAGTTCTCCAGGCTTTGGGCTGACCCTGGTGGCAGAGACCTGTTCCTCAGTGCAGAGCAGTTGTCCACCCCCCTGGGGCAGGGTGACCCCGTGCTGCCAGAGGACCTGAGAAGAAACTGGGCCAAACTGCTGCTGGAGGAGATCTACAAGGTGGGTGACACACACACACACACACCATCAATCCAACTCCACGTCACATGACGGGGTGCACTTCCTGTCAATAACCAGGTTTCCATCCAACCATTTAATGCGTAAGAATTACCAGACACATAACCAAAAGCACCACAGTGCTTATGGAAACAGGAAATGTTGATACAATTTCATAAATGTCAACAGACATGGTTCGTTCGACATGGTGGGATCTTTTTGTCTGTCAAATTAATTATGCGGAAGATGACGGTGGAAGCACGTTTATGCACAAATATTGATATTATAGTTAACTTGGAGTGATGCGATGATATGGGCCAACCACCACGACGTGGTGAAATAAGTTATGATGAACTTCACATGGTGGTTAAGTGCACTATCATCATTCAAATTTCCAATAGGATAAATATTGAGGGTAGGCTATTATTTGAATGCTGGTGGCATTTATAATTGGTGATTGGCTGCCAATTATCAAATCAAATAATCTTGTCCATATCTCATATAACCCCCTGTCTTGTCTAGAGAGCATGCACCAAAACCACATTGTGTAAGTTTGCTATTTATCGCAAAGGTTTTTTGTGACAAAACATTGGTGGAGTTGAAATTGCGATGGAAGCCTATTTAACTTATCGTCGCTTTTGGATGAAAACCTCATCTCCAAAACACAAACTTTTCAGGAAATGGAAAAAACTGCCATAATCTACCATTAATAACGGACATACAATTTCGAAACTTAAGAAGCTATTTTGAATAAATGTTCTTGGTCCTAGAGTCATGAAACGTTTAGAGTACATTGAGGGGGTTACTGCTTTCAAAACATGTACAAATATGAACATTGGTAAACATTGAGTTATGAGGTTTTCATCAGCGACGTTGTGTTTTTATTCGGTACATGGGATCTTAACAAGAAAATATTTTTTGTGTGTACTACGTCATCACTCAGACTTTTATCCACAACCAGTCAGTTTGATGGAAACACATCTCTGGTGGGAAAATGTGCATATTGTTTTTATGCAGATTTTAGAATATTTGCTTGAAAATCTAGTTTTAAGAATAGCAACAAAACTGGCTCTTTGTTTGTAGCTCTTTTAAGTCATATTTAAGCTCTTATTTGTTGGTGAAATTACTATTTATTTAGCCATGATGTCCCATAGAGGTCAGAAGACCTCTTTTCCAAGGCCCGTATCCACAAAGCATCTCGGAGTAGGAGCGCTGACCTAGGATCTGTCCATTTAATCTTATTCATTATGATCTAAAAGGCTAAACAGATACTAGATCAGCACTCTTACTCAAAGATGCTTTGTGGATATGGGCCCTGGACTATGTATAACTCTGATTACAGCTGTTGTGTACAGTTAGTGCAGTACACTGCAGGCCAGGCACAGAGTGGCTTTACTCATGTAAGTGATGGACTCCTTAATTCATGCATTTTAAATCACCATCTGTTTATGTATAAAACAAAACATTTGCCATTCTCAGTGTGTGGTATGTACCATCAGTGGTGCACAGAGGGACAGACAGCCGTCCCTCAGATAGAGATTAGACTTGGCTCATCATTACAGGGGAATGTAGGTAAACAGGCTGGATGCAGTGTTTTACATGTTGTGATTGAGTCAAGCCCTCAACTGTGTTACAGACCCTTATGTGCTGCGGACATCTGGGCAGGTATTTACGAAGCGTGTCAAAGTAGGAGTGCTGATCTAGAATCAGTCCCCCCGATGTCCATATAATCTTATTCATTATGACTGACAAGGCAAAACTGATCCTAAATCAACACCCCTACTCTGAGATGGTTTGATAGCACAGGCCCTGGTCTGTATGTTATAACCAGTGCCTGCATGGGTTTATCTAACACGAGTCGGTGACAGACAATGAAGCCCTGTGGTGTGTTAAAGTTATAAATGTTAAGACTATGTTAGGATGTCAGTCTAGACTATAGTGACTACCAATCTAGGGACACATCACACTGCATGCTTTATGTAATGTGCTTAATGGGAGTGTTTTTAAATGGAGTGTTCATTAAAAGTTTTTACGAGAGTGCAAAAGCATTCAGACCCCTTGGATTTCTTCACATTTGTTTGTGTTACAAAGTGGGATTAAAATGGATTTAATTGTCTTTTTTTTGGTCAACAATATACACACACGCACTCATAGTGGAAGATATATATAATTTATTTTTGAAGATAAATAAAATATGAATAACTAAGTATTCCGCCCCTTTTTTGTTTAGGCAAGCCTAAATTGGTTCAGGAGTAAAATGGGCAAATATTGCACAATCCTGGTGTGCAAAGCTCTCATAGACTCAGTTTCTAACAGGTATTGACTCAGGGAGCTGAATACAACTATATTTTAGTTAATATCCTTTTTTGTTAATCTTTAAAAAGTGTTTGAATTTTTCTTCCACTTTGACATTACAGATTTTGTGTAGATTGTTGACAAAAAAATTACAAATCAATTTGAATCTCACTTTGTAATACAATAAAATGTGACAATCCAAGGGGTCTGAATACTTTCACAAGGCACTGTAGTTTTGTGATTTAACGTGTGAAGAAATGTGTACCACATCTTTAATCACCAGTGGAATGCAAGAAGTGTTAATGTTGGTTAGCTAAGTGGTTGGTTTAAAAAGGCCATGAATTTAGATTGTTGCGCTGACCAATCATTTGCTTTGTTTGAAGCTCAATGTTAAATGGAAGTCTCCCTACCATAATGTCTAAGCCAATATGACACCAATGTCGATGAAAATGTGCAAATCACCTTGATTGGAGGTACACAATACACTCCCTGCCTCTTGTGAGCCGTCCGGCCGTTACAGAGAACCACATACTTGATTTTTAACAGGGTCGTTAGCATCAGAAAAAAAATACAATTTCTAGCCCCGACCTAGCTCAACATCTAGGCGCCAGATAAGAACGAGACTACAGCATCCATAAAGTGACCATTAGACTTGCCACCTTTCGGACTGAATAAGTTTGTAGGGGCAATAGTTTTGATTAAATGTATAATTTATCGCTCTCACATGCTAATTTATGTCCATTAAGAACCAATGATGTGCTACCTTATTTGTAGCATTTCTGACAATGCTAACATCTTTTTTTTGCCAAAGCTCAGTTAACACTGCGTCGATCAACTCCGTTGCTCTGCAACAACACAGCTGCTTGCACAAGGCTGCCAATCAGAAGTGTATGGAACAAACCTATGCTACTGTAGATAGCTAGCTATATAGTGGTATTCAAGCTGATGTTAATCAATAAATGCAAACCGATATTTTGATTAGCTAGCTAACTAACGTTAACTTGTCCAAAGTCCAACAGCTAGCCTCTGTAGCTAGGTAACATCAGTCAGCTAAAAGCTAGCTAGCTACTGAACAGGCAAAGAAACATAGCTAGCTATATTTGGTTATGGAAAGTTTTTACACAAATTACTTCAGCCATTCGCTTGCTAGCTATATAGAGCCAGACCACAACAGATGACCTTGCCACAGAAGCTAGCCAATGTTAGCTAGCTCACGTCCAAATGCCAGTCCTACATTCCACAAAACATAGCTAGCTAGATAACGTACATCAGTTCAAAACCAACACCAACTTTGGACAAATTGCCACGCTGCTACCTTACATTGGCGTGTATTCATGGATGCCAAGGGAAAACATGTATTATTTTATCTTTCGTCTCTGTGTTTCATAAATGTCGTTCAATTCGCAAGAGGCGAAATATATCTCACCGGAGAAAGCATCCGAGTGAACAAAACAGTACTCGTAGCATTGAATGCAAAGGAAGCCAGCAAGCAATTGTCTTCCCTTCATAAAAAAATCTAAAATAATAGCTAAACTGTTTGAGCTCAGCTGTGAATGGTCCTGGTGCACCAAAAGAAAGTGTCAAGGGAAGCCAGTTTGGATTTGGCTTCACACCAGTCACATCAGAAGCCAAACGTCATTGACAGAAAACAATTCTCGTCGTGTCGTTGTTCTCCGGTGGCTAGCTAGCGATTTCCTAAATTAGCAATGGATGGAGATGGGGTTTTACTTAATTCTCCATACTGGTCAATGATTATAACGGTGATTCTGATCCAACCATATAAATGTATAGGATGCATAACTCTGCAACACTTTAGGCTAGAAACAAGCTGTAAAAGACACAAAAAAGACGTGGCTCTAGTGTACATGGGATGTCTTTGTTTAGTCTCTATGGCTGAGTTATATGACCTCCAAAAGTCAATGACTTAGCCAATTATTATTATTATTATTATAATTTTTTACTTTCAATGGTAATTGAGTCATATTTTACAATGTAAGGCTGTCGCAATCAATTGAGCTATTCACCTTCTGAAAACTGCAGACAATTACTTTTGACTATCTGTGGTAAATTCTACACATACTTTAATAGTTAGTTAAAAACTGATTTGAGCTGTTAGAGGGCAACAGCCAGCAGGCCAGGGTTTAAACCAGCAACCCTTGCAGTTATGCAAGCACACCACCTGTGCCATTAAGGCACAGACCTTTTGGCAGAGGCCGAATTAAAGGTTCCAATAGCACAGCCAATTACAGACTTTTGGTTTCTCCCCTCAAAAATCAAGCTTTGCATGTGGAAATGTTGCATAATGTACCTTTTTAAAGAGCGACTGCCCCTAAAAACCAACTAATCCCTTTCATCGCCCCAACGCGTTCAAAGGTTCAGGGCCGTTTTGAGACTGAAAATCCCTATACGGATTGACCAACTATGGTTTGCATGCTCTTCCAAAGGACCCTATCATGCGGAATAGGTGGTTGGAGTTCGTTGGTCCCCAGTGCAGTGGTGGTGAGTATACCGGTAGCTAGACCATAGACATCTGGTTATGTATGTTTGAAAAGTTGTATTAAAAAATACCTGGCTTGATAAACTAGTAGGCTAATTCCCCAGCCAAGCAGATACAACTAGTAGAGTCATTTTGGTTGTGAAGTTGAAGTGCATTAGCAAAAAGCTTTGTCCTTTTCTTTAGAAAAAAAGTATGCAATTTACCACTTGGCTGTCTACTATATCACCCTGTCACAGGCCCTCCCAGTCAACACCACCTCATCAGATTGCCTGTTGCAGTTGTTGGAGAGATGTCTAGATGGCAGCACAACATGCAGCATAGTGAAGACCTTCATCAGTATCATGCAGACTTGACTTCACTGTGAGCATTCCTATGAATGGAACAGTCAGCCACATGTTGGCAAGTAACCGGTTAGACAAACCTGTCATCTACAACAGCTTTCACAGGCTCATCATTTGTACAAATACAGAAGGCAACCCACTTCATTACTTTGATACATTTTGAAAACCCAATAGTGAAACATAATGTATGTAAACTGGCATTATTTGTTTGCCTATTTTCTACTTCTTAGCTGCATATAATGGCCAGGTCATAACCTAACCTGGTGGAACCAGCCTGATCCCTGTGCTCTCCATTCTATTTCACTTCACAATACAGTGCCTTCAGAATGTATTCAAACCCCTTGACTTATTCCACACACTGTATATAGACTTTCTATTGTATTATTGACTGTACGTTTGTTTATCCCATGTGTAACTCTGTGTTGTTTTTGTCGCACTGCTTTGCTTTATCTTGGCCAAGTCGCAGTTGTAAATGAGAACTTGTTCTCAACTGGCCTTCCTGGTTAAATAAAGGTGAAATAAATAAAATAAGAAATAAAATGTTGTGTTACAGCCTGAATTTATCAATTTATTTTTTACACACAATACCCCATAATGAATATCTAATTTACATACAGTACCAGTCAAGTTTGGACACACCTACTCATTCAAGGGTTTTTCTTTTATGTTTACTATTTTCTACATTGTAGAATAATAGTGAAGACATCAAAACTATGAAATAACACATATGGAATCATGTAGTAGCCCAAAAAGTGTTAAACAAATCAAAATATATTTGAAATTCTTCTAAGTAGTCACCCTTTGTCTTGATGACAGCTTTGCACTCTCTTGGCATTCCTACACATTCCTGCACTCTCTTGGCATTCGTACCTTCTCCGCTATGCAATCCGGTTTCCGAGCTGGTCACGGGTGCACCTCAGCCACGCTCAAGGTCCTAAACGATATAACCGCCATCGATAAAAGACAGTACTGTGCAGCCGTCTTCATCGACCTAGCCAAGGCTTTTGACTCTGTCAATCACCGTATTCTTATCACCAGACTAAACAGCCTTGGTTTCTCTAATGACTGCCTCACCTGGTTCGCTAACTATTTCTCAGAGAGTTCAGTGTGTCAAATCAGAGGGCCTGTTGTCCGGACCTCTGGCAGTCTCTATGGGGGTGCCACAGGGTTCAATTCTTGGGCCGGCTCTTTTCTCTGTATATCTCAATGATGTCGCTCTTGCTGCGGGTGATTCTTTGATCCACTTCTACGCAGACGACACCATTCTGTATACATCTGGCGCCATACAACACTCCTTCCGTGGCCTCCAACTGCTCTTAAATGCTAGTAAAACGAAATGCATGCTCTTCAACTGATCGCTGCCTGCCCCACCGACTAGCATCACTACTCTGGACGGTTCTGACTTAGATATGTGGACAACTATAAATACCTAGGTGTCTGACTAGGCTGTAAACTCTCCTTCCAGACTCCTATTAAGCATCTCCAATACAAAAATAAATATAGAATCGGCTTCCTATTTCGCAACAAAGGCTCCTTCACTCATGCTGCCAAACATACCCTTGTAAAACGGACTATCCTACCGATCCTTGACTTCGGCGATGTCATTTACAATATAGCCTTCAACACTCTACTCAGCAAATCTATCACAGTGCCTTCCGTTTTGTCACCAAAGCCCCATATACTACCCACCACTGCGACCTGTATGCTCTCGTTAGCTGGTCCTCGCTACATATTTGTTGCCAAACCCAGCGTCTCCAGGTCATCTATAAGTCTTTGCTAGGTAAAGCTCCTCCTTATCTCAGCTCACTGGTCACCATAGCAACACCCACCCGTAGGACGCGCTCCAGCAGGTATATTTCACTGGTCATCCCCAAAGCCAACACCTCCTTTGGCCGCCTTTCCTTCCAGTTCTCTGCTGCCAATGACTGGAAGGAATTGCAAAAATCACTGAAGTTGGAGACTATCTTCCTCACTAACTTTAAGCGTCAGCTGTCAGAGCAGCTTACCGATCGCTGCAGCTGTACACAGCCCATGTCACGTCCTGGCCATAGAGAGCCCTCTGGGTTCTCTATGGGGTTTTGGGCCAAGACGTGACCAGGGGTGTTTAGCGTTCTTTATGTTGGTTTTGGTTTGGTTCCCAATTAGAGGCAGCTGTTAGTCATTGCCTCTAATTGGGAATCCTATTTAGTTTGTTCATTGTCCAGTTCGAAAACAAATGATAGTCCCACTAAGCGCAAACCAGATGGGATGGTTTAGATGCTGGTTAAGTGTGCCTTGAATTTTAAATAAATCACAGAACGTGTCACCAGCAATGCACCATCACACCACCTCCATGCTTCACTGTGGGAACCACACATGCGGAGATCATCCGTTCACCTGTTCTCCATCTCACAAAGACACGGCGGTTGGAACCAAAAATCTGACCAAAGAACACATTTCCACCGGCCTAATGTCCATTGCTCGTGTTTCTTGGCCCAAGCAAGTCTCTTATTCTTATTGGTGTCCTTTAGTAGTGGTTTCTTTGCAGCAATTCGACCATGAAGGCCTGATTCACCCAGTCTCCTCTGAACAGTTGATGTTGAGATGTGTCTGTTACTTGAACTCCGTGAAGCATTTATTTGGGCTGCAATTTCTGAGGCTGGTAACTCGAATGAACTTATCCTCTGCAGCAGAGGTAACTCTGGGTCTTCCTTTCCTGTGGCGGTCCTCATGAGAGCCAGTTTCATCATAGTGCTTGATGGTTTTTGCGACTGCACTTGAAGAAACTTTCAAAGTTCTTGAAATGTTCCTGATTGACTGACCTTCATGTCTTAAAGTAATTATGGACTGTCATTTCTCTTTTCTTATTTGAGCTGCTGTTGCCATAATATGGACTTGGTCTTTTACTAAATAATCTTCTGTATTCCAAATACAATGCTATTTCTCTGTAAAAAATTAACAGACTTTAAGCATGCTTATAGAGAAGGGCATTCAACATGTACTGCACTGACACAAATGACCGATGATTGGTTAAAATAAATTGATAATGAGAAGATTGTGGGAGCTGTACTGTTAGATTTTAGTGCAGCCTTTGACATTATTGACCATAACCTGTTGTTGAAAAAACGTATGTGTTATGGCTTTTCAACCTCTGCGATATCGTGGATTCAGAGCTATCTATCTAATAGAACTCAAAGGGTTTTCTTTAATGGAAGCTTCTCTAATGTCAAACATGTAAAGTGTGGTGTACCGCAGGGCAGCTCTGTATGCCCTCTACTCTTTTCTATTTTTACCAATGACCTGCCACTGGCATTAAACAAAACATGTGTGTCCATGTATGCTGATGATTCAACCATATACGCATCAGCAACCACAGCTAATGAAGTCACTGAAACCCTTAACAAGAATGTTTTGGAATGGGTGGCCAGTAATAAACTGGTCCTGAACATCTCTAAAACTAAGAGCATTGTATTTGGTACAAATCATTCCTTATGTTCTAGACCTCAGCTGAATCAGGTAATGAATGGTGTGGCTGTTGAACAAGTTGAGGAGACTAAATTACTTGGTGTTACCTTAGATTGTAAACTGTCATGGTCAAAACATATAGATTCAATGGTTGTAAAGATGGGAAGAGGTCTAGCCGTAATAAAGAGATGCTCTGCTTTTTTGACACCACACTCTAAAAAGCAAGTTCTGCAGGCTCTGGTTTCTCTAATCTTGATTATTGTCCAGTCGTGTGGTCCAGTGCTGCAAGGAAAGACCTAGTTAAGCTGCAGCTGGCCCAGAACAGAGCGGCATGTTTTGCTCTTCATTGTAATCGGAGGGCTGATATAAATACTATGCATGCCAGTCTCTCTTGGCTAAGAGTTGAGGAGAGACTGACTGCATCACTTCTTCTTTTTATAAGAAATATTGTGTTGAAAATCAAAAAATTGTTTGCTTTGTCAACTTACACAAAGCTCTGACACACACTTATCCCACCAGACATGCCATCAGGGGTCTTTTCACAGTCCCCAAATCCAGAACAAATTCAAGAAAGCGTACAGTATTATATAGAGCCCTTATTGCATGGAACTTCCTTCCATCTCATATTCCTCAAATAAACAGCAAACCTGGTTTCAAAAAACAGATAAAGCAACACCTCACGGCACAACGCCTCTCCCCTATTTAACCCATATAGATAGTTTGTGTGTATGCATTGATATGTAGGCTATGTGTGCCTTTTTAAAAAATATATGTAGTTCTGTCCTTGAGTTGTTTTTGTCTATTGATATTCTGTATTGTTTCATGTTTTGTACAATCCAGCTTTGCACACCTGAACGCTGTATACGGCCCAGGAGAAGCTCAAAAGACAAACGCAGTCATTTAATTTTTTTGTAAATTGAAATTTGGTATCGTAAATGTTAGCAACACCTCTGCCTTTGCGGGATGCACGGGGGATATGGTCACTAGTGTAACCACATCAAGATTATGATCAGTGATTAGTTCATTGACTATAACCGCCTTGGAAGTGAGGGATCTAACATTAAGTAGCCCTATTTTGAGATGTGAGATATCACAATCTCTTTCAATAATGGCAGGAATGGGGGAGGTCTTTATTCCAGTGAGATTTCTAAGGCGAACACCGCCATGTTTAGTTTTGCCCAACCTAGGTCGAGGCACAGACACGGTCTCAATGGGGATAGCTGAGCTGACTACACTGACAGTGCTAGTGGCAGACTCCACTAAGCTGGCAGGCTGGCTAACAGCTTGATGCCTGGCCTGCACCCTATCTCTATTTGGCCTTGTGTTTTAGATTATTGTCCTGCTGAAAGGTGAATTTGTCTCCCAGTGTCTGTTGGAAAGCAGAATGAACCAGGTTTTCCTCAAGGATTTTGCCTGTGCTTAGCTCTATTCTGTTTCTTTTTATACCCTAAAAATCCCTAGTCCTTTCCAATGACAATCATACCCAAAACATGATGCACCCTCCACTATGCTTGGAAATATGAAGAGTGGTACTCAGTGATGTGGTGTGTTCGATTTGCCCCAAATATAGCGCTTTGTATTCAGGGCATAAAGTTAATTTATTTAGCAGTTTTACTTTAGTGCCTTATTGCAAACAGGACGCATGTTTTGGAATATTTTTATTACGCTCAGGCTTCCTTCTTTTCACTTCGTCAGTTAGGTTAGTATTGTGGAGTAACTACAATGTTGTTGATCTATCCTCAGTTTTCTCCTATCACAGCTATTAAACTCTGTAACTGATTTAAAGTCACCATTGGCCTCATGGTGAAATCCCTGAGCAGTTTCCGTTCTCTCCAGCAACTTAGCAAGGAAGGACGCCTGTATCATTGTAGTGACTTGGTGTATCGATAGACCATCCAAAGTGTAATTAATAACTTAACCATGATCAAAGGGATATTCAATGTCTGCTTTTTTACATTTTTACCCATCTACCAATAGGTGCCCTTCTTTGCGAGGCATTGGAAAACCTCCCTGGTCTTTGTGGTTGAATTTGTGTTTGAAATTCACTGCTTGACTGAGGGACCTTACATATAATTGTATGTGTGGGGTTAAGAGATGAGATAGTGTTTAAAATGATTTTTTAATGACTATTATTGCCCGCAGAGCGAGTCCATACAACGTATTATGTTACTTGTTAAGCACTTTTTTACTCCTGAACTTGTTTAGGCTTGTCATAACAAAGTGGTTGAATACTTATTGACTCAGGACATTTCAGCTTTTCATTTTTTATTAATTTGTAAAAATGTCTCCACATAATTCCACTTTGACATTATGGGGTACTGTGTGTAGGCCAGTGACACATCATGTTAAATTCAGGCTGTATCACAACAATGTGGAAAAAGCGTGAATACTTTCTGAAGGTACTGTAATGGCCAGGTCATAATCTAGCCTGGAAGAACCCAGCCTGATCCCTGTGTTCACCATTCTATTTCACCTCACATTTTATGATATTTGAAGTGAATTATAAAGGTGAACACAGCGATCAGGTTGGTTTCACCAGGCTAATCATAACCACCATTGATAATGTAGTCTGTGTCTGTGTGTGTGTGTGTGTGTGTGTGTGTGTGTGTGTGTGTGTGTGTGTGTGTGTGTGTGTGTGTGTGTGTGTGTGTGTGTGTGTGTGTGTGTGTGTGTGTGTGTGTGTGTGTGTGTGTGTGTGTGTGTTTGTGTGACCAACCAGTATCTTTGATGGGGGGCCAGAAGCCAATCTACGCTGCTTTGGCAAAGACCTTTACCTCCAGCCTCACCTCTTGCCTGCTCACCAATGGTCGTCAATGAGAACAGAATTAGGTAGGTTTAGTCTGACCTGTTCAAACTTCAACATAGTACCTGTTTGTGTGTCAGATATGACCTATCCTAACTGCCTTTGGTAATAGAACAGTGACTGTGTGTGTGTATGCATTCACAGAAACATGTATGGAGCCAGCACATGGAGATAGACGGGCTTGATACTGATGTCTCTGAATGGACCTGGCACTCGGCATAAACATTTTACTAGACAACTTTTACTTGTATTGTCTTTTTTTATTATAAAATGTATCAGTCAATATGGGGAGTGAGAAATCCTGTGTATTTGCACCAGGATCAGGGAACTGTTGTATACGAGAAACCACACAGGAAGGTATGACCACTGACATGTAACCATGGTAGCCCCATTATCACCAGACAAAATACCTATAGGCACAGTATCTGTATCGGCTGGGAATGACAATGAAAGGTGCACGTTGTTAATATTAGCAGAAAACTTCTATGGCATTATGTAAAGGGCTGTTTTATTCTACATGGACCTGTTATTAAAATACTTAGTTTAGAATATCTACATAAACTCAGCAACTGCATTCTTCTCATTTTACTCTGTAGGCTACTGACCTGTTCAAAGCTTCCTCCGGGCAAGGTACTGACAGATGGGTGTGTCTTGGTGGTGGCAAGGACACACCCAAGAAACACCCACATCAAACCACACCCCCAACCCAACCCAACTCACGTTTGCTTTCTGTCAGGGCCTCCAGCATTTATTGAGGAGCAAGCCAAATCAGCGGGTGCCATTTCCCTTTAACAGAAAATCACCTTCCGGTGTGAAAACCTTGGAAATTATAAACAAAAAACTATGTTTTAAGTGAGAAGTAGGCATTGTTCTGAAGCTGAAAAATAAAGGAAATTGACATTAGCACCACAATGCCTACTCCACTTGACCTACTACAGTAGCTATGTTCGTCTATTGTATTTCAAACAAAATGTATTCAGTTTGCTTAGGATTCAAACCTTCTCAAACAGCCTAGTTTATACTCTTCAGTGGGATAATGGACTTTACAGTGTCCTGTTATTAAAATAATATAAATATATATATATATATATATATATATATATATATATATATATATACACAGTACCAGTCAAAAGTTTGAACACCTACTCATTCAAGGGTTTTTCTTTATTTTTACTATTTTAATAATAGTGAAGACATCAAAACAATGAAATAACATGGAATCATGTAGTAACCAGAAAAGTGTTAAACAAATCAAAATATATTTTATATTCTTCAAAGTAGCCACCCTTTGCCTTGATGACAGCTTTGCACACTCTTGTTAAACACTATTATTGCACACAGAATGAGTCCATGAAACTTAAAGTGGCTAGACAAAGTTTGTGAACCCTTTGGAATTACCTGGATTTCTAGATAAATTGGTCATAAGATTTGATCTGATCTTCATCTAAGTCATAACAATAGACAAACACTGTCTGCTTAAACTAATAACACACAAACAATTATATGTGTTCATGTCTTTATTGAACACACCGTGTAAACATTCACAGTGCAGGGTGGGAAAAGTATGTGAACCCTTGGATTTAATAACTGGTTAACCCTCCTTTGGCAGCAATAACCTCAACCAAATGTTTCTGTAGTTGTGGATCAGACCTGCCCAACGGTTAGGAGGAATTTTGGACCATTCCTCTTTACAATACTGTTTCAGTTCAGCAATATTCTTGGGATGTCTGGTGTGAACTGCTCTCTTGAGATCATGCAACAGCATCTCAATCGGGTTGAGGTCAGGACTCTGACTGGGCCACTCCAGAAGGCGTATTTTATTCTGTTCAAGCTATTCTGTGTTTTGGGTCATTGTCCTGTTGCATCACTCAACTTCTGGGTGATGTCCTGTTGAGCTTCAATTGGCGCACAGATAGCCTTACATTCTCCTGCAAAATGTCTTGATAAACTTGGGAAATCTGTCGATGATAGCAAGCTGTCCAGGCCCTGAGGCAGCAAAGCAGCCCCAAACCATGATGCTCCCTCCACCATACTTTATAGTTGGGATGAGGTTTTGATGTTGGTGTGCTGTCTTTTTTTCTCCACACATTGTGTTGTGTGTTCCTTCGAAACAACTCAACTGTAGTATCATCTGTCCACAGAATATTCTGCCAGTAGCGATGTGGAACATGCAGGTGCTCTTTTGCGAACTTCTGACGTGCAGCAATGGTTTTTTTTGGACAGCAGTGGCTTCTGTGGTGTCCTCCCATGAACACCATTCTTGTTTAGTGTTTTACATTTTGTAGACTTGTCAACAGAGATGATAGCATGTTCCAGAGATTTATGTAAGTCTTTAGCTGACACTCTAGGATTCTTCTTAACCTCATTGAGCATTCTGTGCTGTGCTCTTGCAGTCATCTTTGCAGGACGGCCACTCCTAGGGAGAGTAGCAACAGTGCTGAGCTTTCTCCATTTATAGACAATTTGTCTTACCGTGGACTGATGAACATCAAGGCTTTTAGAGATACTTTTGTAACCCTTTCCAGCTTCATGCAAGTCAACTATTCTTAATCTTAGGTCTTCTGCGATCTCTTTTGTTCGAGGCATGGTTCACATCAAGCAATGCTTCTTGTGAATAGCAAACTCAAATTTTGTGAGTGTTTTTGATAGGGCAGTGCAGCTCTAACCAAGATCTCCAATTTCATCTCAATGATTGTACTCCAGGTTAGCTGACTCCTGACTCCAATTAGCTTTTGGCGAAGTCATTAGCCTAGGGGTTCACATACTTTTCCCAACCTACACTGTGAATGTTTAAATGATGTATTCAATATAGACAAGAAAATACAATAATGTGTGTGTGTTATTAGTTTAACCACACTGTGTTTGTCTATTGTTGTGACTTAGATGAAGATCATATAGAATGTTATGACCAATTTATGCAGAAATCTGGGTAATTCCAAAGGGTTCACATACTTTTTCTTGCCACTGTATGTGACTTCATGACAAAATCCTGCACGGAGCCTTCACCATGCGCTGCCACTTTAAAAGTGCACCAGTTGTCAGGAAGGAAGATATAAATATTTATCTTCCGTTTCTGTGTGATAGCTCTCGGGTTGGAGCGGCAGTTTAGACTGGGTGCAACTCTTAAAGAAGTATTGTTTCTGATCAGGATTCAGGAGTTGGAGAGAATTGTCCCTTATCCCCAGGCTTCTGGATCACCTATAACCTCTCCAAGGTTACCCTCCCTCAACCTCTTCCTGTTATCCTGCCCAGACAGACTGGGAGAGGTGTCTCTGTGCTCACTGGACAAGTGGAACAACAATGGACACACCATTAATACACTGAACAAAAATATAAATGCAACGTGCAACAATTTCAAAGATTTTACTGAGTTACAGTTCATATAAGGAAAACGCTCAATTGAAATAAATTCATTAAGCCCTAATCTATGGATTTCACATGACTGGGAATACAGATATGCATCTGTTGGTCACATATACCTTAAAGGTAGAGGCATGGATCAGAAAACCAGTCTGTATCTGGTGTGACGCCCATTTGCCTCATGCCGCACGACATCTCCTTCACATAGAGTTGATCAGGCTGTTGATTGTGGCCTGTGGAATGTTGTTCCTCTTCAATAGCTGTGCGAAGTTGCTGGATATTATCGTACACGTCGATCCAGAGCTTCCCAAACATGCTCAATGGCTGACATGTCTGGTGAGTATGCAGACCTGGGACATGTTCAGCTCCCAGGAATTGTGTACAGATCCTTGCGACATGGGGCTGTGCATTATCATGCTGAAACATGAGGCGATGGCAGCGGATGAATGGCACAACAATGGGCCCCAGGATCTCATCATGGTATCTCTGTGCATTCAAATTGCCATTGATGAAATGCAATTGTGTTGTTCCACTTGTATCTTATGCCTGACCATACCATAACCCCACTGCCACCATGGGGAACTCTATTCACAACGTTGACATCAGCAAACCACTTGCCCACACAATAATACTATACACGCTATCTGCCCGGTACAGTGTGCCAGTGGCCATCGAAGGTGAGCATTTGCCACTGAAGTCAGTTACGACGCTGAACTGCAGTCAGGTCGAGACCCTAGTGAGGATGACAAGCACGCAGATGAGCTTCCCTGAGACGGTTTCTGACAGTTTGTGCAGACGTTCTTCGGTTGTGCAAACCCACAGTTTCATCAGCTGTCTGGGTGGCTGGTTTCAGACGATCCCGCAGGTGAAAAAGCCAAATGTGGAGGTCCTGGGCTGGCGTGGTTACACATGGTCTGCGGTTGTGAGGCCGGTTGGACATACTGCCAAATGTTCTAAAACAATGTTGGAGGCGGCCTATGGTAGAGAGATTAACATTCAATTATTTGGCAACAGTTCTGGTAGACATTCCTGCAGTTAGTATGCCAATTGCACACTCCCTCAACTTGAGACATCTGTGGCATTGTGTTGTGTAACAAAACTGCACATTTGAGTGGCATTTTATTGTCCCCAGCACAAGGTGCACCTGTGTAATGCTCATGCTGTTTAATCAGCTTCTTGATATTCCACACCTGTCAGGTGGATGGATTATCTTGGTAAAGGAGAAATGCTCAATAACAGGGATGTAAACGAATGTGTGCACAAAATTTGAGAGAAATAAGCTTTTTTTGCGTATGGACATTTCTGTGATCTTTTATTTCAACTCATGAAACACGGGACTTACATGGTGTGTTTGTATTTTTGTTCAGTATAGTTTTACAATGCAGAAGAATGCCATTCGCAAAACTTAGTGAAAGTGTGGAGGCCCATCAGAAAGATGTGTGGCTGAGGTTAACAAAATGATCAGAGAGAATAATTAGCAAGATTTTCTTAAACAGGATGTTCAAGGGAAAATGCTAAGTTTCAAAACACTCGAACTAACCATAATTTAGTCATGACCTGTCTTGAGGGGGAACAGAAAGCAGAGGCATCGGCTTCTTGTGAAAGAAGTGTGTGCTCACCTGAAAGATGTTATGGATGACATGGAAAAACTCTCTCACGGGAGAAATGCGATTTATGATTGAGGAATCTCCCCGCTTTGCCAGCCAACTTCACAAACATGTGCAGAATGTGGAGGATCTGGTGCGTCTTGGGACCCAGTTTGAGAAGGACTGGAAGCCCCACCTCTAATCTCAACCTTGTTCCCTCATCCCGGTATCCCAACAACTCTCCTGGGGATAAACCGTTTCAACAGTTTGTGCCCAAGAAACAAGACAAGAGTCCAGTGATGTGCTGGAGGTGTAAGGTCCAACATCCTCCAGGTTCCTGCCCTCTCTATGGCCAGCGTCAGGATACAGAAAAAGGACAGAAGACCGACAGGCGTGGTGGCTTCCATTCAATCGGGTCGGCCTCAATGCCATCCATGAAGCCTTCAGACCGCTAGCTGTCTTATTCTTATTCCTCAACAACTGTTGGTCCCCTTGACTGTTAGGAACTGGAGAGGGGAAGACATAATGGACACAGGGTCAACTTACACCCTGATGCAGGAGCCCCTCTGGAGAAAGATGGTATTACCGCATGAGGAGCTTCGAACCTGGGAGGAAAGACCATTGTACTTGGCCAATGGAGAACCGACCAATCCCTAGGACTGGATTGATATGGAGATAAAGCTGCATGATGAGATAATCACCCTTCCTGTGACTATTCCAGATCCATGCCTTGCATTTGCTGTGGTCCTTGGCCTGGACTTTATGTTCTTCAGTGGACTGACCAGTTCGATGTCAGAACCATCCCATTGGCTGCGCTCTGACCCTTCAACCTGGAAATGCACTGATTTCAGGCTGAAGCGATGCCTTTCCTCTACCGAACATCAATGTCGTACAGGAATCTCTGGCTGGAGCAACTATTTTCAGTCATCTGGATCTGAACAGTGGATATTGACAGGTGGCAATGGATCCCGCCAGTCAGGACAAGACTGCCTTCTTCTGCCTGTTAAGCACATTTATACTCCTGAATTTATTTAGGCTTGCTGTAACAAAGGAGTTGAATACTTATTGACTCGACATTTCAGCTTTAAATGTTTTTATTAATTTGTGAACATAATTCCACTTTGGCATTATGGGGTATAGTGTGTAGGCTAGTGACACAATTTCAAGTGAATCTATTTTAAATTCAGGCTGGAACACAACAAAATGTTGAAAAGGTCATTTGGTGTGAAGGCACTGTATGAGTTACTGTGTCCAACACACTCCATCCACCTGGTGTTATGTTGGGTACCTACTGACCCCTTTCCTAGTTAAACAAAAAAGACCCCAAAAATATTTAGACTTTTTACTTTATATTTTATCAATGACATGTATTGCTAAATAAAAAAAGGTTTAGGGATATACAGGCAGGCACCACATTACTACAATACAAAACAGCTCACTCAATCAAGCCTGATGGTCTTGTAAGTATAAAAGCAAATCTTGTTTTCATATAATAGAAATGAAAAGTTTGAAAAGGTAGTGGAATGGGATTAGTGTGATGTGTGTGCGGCACAAATCACATTATTGTGGGAGCACCTCCTCTAAGAGTATGAATGAGGCTGTTTTGAGAAGGTTTGAATCCTAATCAACCTGCCTACACATAGTTTGAAGTACAATAGACCAACACAGCAACTGTAGTAGGTGAAAGCTGTGTGGTGGAAAACCTTGGTAGAGTATGGCTGGAGTAGGCATTGTGGTGCTCATGTGAATTTCCTTTTTTTTCTGCTTCAGACCAATGCCTACTTCGCATTTTTATAATTAGAATTTAATGTTAAGTCACTGCATCTATATGGCAATATGATACCGATGTGAATGTGATGCAGAACTCCCCTCTTTTAAGAGTCTAAATGCACTTTATAAAAAAATATATATAATTTGCCACAGAGTCTGACACCACTTTACTCCTCCTGACTCCCACTGGTCACCCCCTTGATAAAAGCATGTGAGTCCAGTTAGCCAGGAGAATTTGATGAATCATTTTGAATGCCCAGTATTGTTGTTCTCTTCTCTACTAAACTAGGCCCGTGGAGAGAGAGTCTGCTCATTGGCCGAGAGGAGGGAAGGAGAAGACGAGGCGATAGAGGAGTCACTGGGGTCTCCGGGGAATGGTTAATATTTGAAGCATATAAGGTTGATTTTTGAGGCCTCTGTGTGTTTGTTCAGTGGCTAATGAGTAGTACTGGCAGGCAGCTAGCTTAGCGGTCGTAGTAAACGGGAGCTATGTTACCTTCACTGCGTTTAGGAGCGCCCGGTGAGGAGAGCTGATGTACGTAGTGGTGGACACATTTGTGTGAGTTATTTATCTGTTGAGAGTTGACTCAATTCAGTGGATTTAGCAAATTGTTAAATATGATATGAAGTATGTGAGCTTGAACTTTTCGGTTTGAAATTATTTGACAGTTTCTGCATGTGTGTTGTATGTTTCTGGTTGAAGACCGATTGCATGTTTGTTACGTCCAGTAATTGACCGTAAGTTACCTTATGTCAAAGCTTTTGGTGATTTTTCTATGCACGATGACAGACCAACGTAATGGAAGACTTTTAAAGTTCATATTCCTTGTTGTTCAGAGACAACTATGCTTCTAGGGCAGGAGATTATACCAGTCCCTCGGCTTCCTCATTTCTTGGCAAAATTATTTTTCAAAGTAATGGCTTCCAATGTGAACTAATTCAATTTTACAATTTCTTATCGGCCAGGTCAGGAGATGCCAAATATAATGGCAATGGCTTGAATTGAGAACAAAATTCCCCCTTTCCTTTCCACTCACTCATTGTAGTTTGTAATGTCTAGGTCACTGGGTCTGATCATTTGAAAGGCTAGAATTGCTGCACCTGAAAACATATTGGAGTTGTGGATTCTAGGCATTTCCCCTCAGGCCTTACCCCATGACAGTTGAGATCAGGGCCATGTTTAATGAGCCTCCTGAAAAACCTCCTCACTCTAAAACTGATATTGTGTAGTGTTTGTTTACATGTATGGAAGCAGATGTCAGGGTTATTTATTTATGTTGATGGCTTTAGTGGAAAACCTGATATGATTCAATGATAAGGCTTGAGGCTCTAACCTAAGCACCCGTTTCCAAGCCTTGTGACTGCAGTTGCTTAGTCTCATCCCATGTGGAGGTTTGTAGACTGGTTGAAGTGGGAGAGGGATACTTTGTCATGAGAGAAGATCTCCTTATGCAATGTTATGGTTTGAAATTGACCATTGTAAATGCTAGGTCTACACTTATAATACGATTTTCAATGTAGCTCTTATGTCCTGTTTCTGTTACATTTTTCATCAGGACAGACCTTTCCTAGATATTTGGTTCTGACAAAAAACTGAGTTTGGAATCCCAGTAGTCTCATGGAACACGGAATGACGTGAGACAATGTTGCCTTAGTTCTTAGACAAAGTGGTTAAGTGATTGAATCATATTCAAACTGAAGACCAGATTTTAGGCATAAAGGCCACAGTCACTGTCACTGCATGCTGACATGGCATGTGATACACACATCCAGACTACCCTCTGTGTCTTCCAGACTACCCTCTGTGTCTTCCAGACTACCCTCTGTGTCTTCCAGACTACCCTCTGTGTCTTCCAGACTAAAAACCTAAATACTGAAACCCTGCCTGTCTGTCTGGAAACCCTGCCTGTCTGTCTGGAAACCCTTTGAAAATGCAAACACTTTAATATCAGAGCTGCTGTACTTGTTGTGTCACTTGCACTAATATTGTAAGTATTCCTTGTTGGATTATTTCAATGTTGAATTTTGAATAACAGAATAACACTAAATGATCAGTCTAATCTGCTTGACCACAATGCCACATGCGGTGCATTTCACTTTGAGGACATCAAGTCGCTCCACTTGTGACATTTCTGTGTTGTGCTGTTGTTTCTGATACACTGACACCCCACCACTTGACTCTCTCTTTCTCTTTCAGGTCGGCTGTATCGACTCAACCAATCAGAGCCTGGCACTCATGTACATGACCCTGGGCCAAGAAAATTTATGTAATGCGCTGCACGGCCACCTCTCTCTCCATACACGTACGTTTATTACTATTTTTTTTTTTTCACAGTCTGCTTGGCAGAACGTCCGATCCAAAGATCTCTCCTGTAGCATGAATTCCTATAACGGAAACTGCTGAAAACATAACAAAAAAACAGGGACTAACTTGAAGGTGGAACACAAACAAATATATTTTCTGTCATTTCTGATTAACATTTGGTCGCATTTTTGTAGAATCTTTTGTTTGTCAATTTGTGAAAAACATTTAGGGTGAATACTTTGGATTCTTCTACGAACTTCAAAATATTGTTTTAATAAAAATCAAATTTTATTTGTCACATGCACAGAATACAACAGATAGACCTTACAGTGAAATGCTTACTTACAACCCTTAACCAACAATGCAGTTTTAATGAAAATAAGTGTTAAAGTATTTACTAAAATATTTATTTTTTTACCAAATATAGAAAAATAATTAAAGCACATTTGTTTTAATTTTGAATTTAATTATCCTGGGAGAAAAGTTTGAAATATAATATCCTAATATTAATGTTAATAAGTTAAGACCAAGCCATAATGGTAAATAGCTTGTAAGCTTCTGTTTAACATATCTACATGAGTATTGGTGTGTTTCTACATATACTGTAAGTTGGTGTGTTTACATTTGTACATAATATATAATAATATATGCCATTTAGCAGATGCTTTTATCTAATGCGTGCATACATTTCACATACTGCTGGTCCAACTGAGCTACAGAGAGGACTATATGAATGTTGGTGTGTGTTTCTACATGTGTTTACATTGTATCCCCTGATACCAGTCAGCCAGGAGGTGGCTCATTCAGGAGAAGTACATCACTCCTCTGTCAGACCTCAGACTATGAACTGTCTGTTTTCAGTTAGATTGATATTTCTACATGTATGTTGGTGTGTGTGTGTTGACATTTTATCCCTCGTAGTTTCTCATCAGGTGTCTCAGTCAGGAGGACAGTGGGTTCATCAATCCTCTCAGAGTTAGACCTCAGACTATGAACTGTCCATTTTCAGTTATCATGGTACCGGTGCTGTGTGCCTGTCAAGTACAGTACTATGATAACTGAAGATTGGCAGTGCTACCGCAATGGTTCTCTGAGCAACCTTCTGAGGCAGCCAAGCCTAAAGCTCACTGGTTTCTTTACATTCTCAGTATCAACAGTCTAGAATGTACTATATGTATTATCCGTTTTCTGATTCTGAATTCACAGTACTGATGTTGTCCTATTTCGAATTTCCCTGACGTGTATATTTTGTTGTCTATGGGGGATCATGGAGACCTTTGAGCTGTTATTTAGTTGTTTGAAGGCATCCCAAAGCACACACTGTCCTGGGTCATCTCTCTGACATCACATAGGGTCAGAGGTCACAGTGCTTCTCAGTATTCCATTGTGTTTGACTTCCCCTCTGGCCTTCACAGCCTGTTTGTAGGATGCTCTAGTGTTTTGTATTTGTCTGTGTTGTAAAATACCAAATGATCTCTCCGTGAGCTAGCCTGTTGCACTGCTGTATTTGAGTCGCCAAGCCAAACACCTGAACAAGTCTCACTTTCTCACTCCCAGGTTTGACATGCTCAGACACGACAGATATCTTCCAGATGAGGTTCAAGATGGAGACTCCAAATGGAGGCCACAGATGCTTAAATCTAAGGTCATTAACCCATAAAATAGTTGACTAAAGGGATATGATTATTATTTTAGCTCACAATGTTATTTCCCTTAATTTTAAATTGACAAACACCAAGTGACACTGGATTTAGACACACCACATAATCAATGGAATCCTCAAATGAATGACATAATATAAAAAAAGGTGTGATTAGCTAATAATTTTCTTTAATAAAGACCCCTCCCCCGATAAGTTTGCCACTGGAGGGAATGTTCGAGGTCCTTGTATATCTTTGTAATGAGTGATTTTCAAGGCGGTAACACCAAGGAAATAAAACTGAGGGACAGATATAGTAGTAAAAGAAATATTAATAGCCTTTTTTTATTGATCTATACAATATATTAAATACCTTTTTTCACTTCCTAACATTCAAATTAATAGATATCTCTAAATCCCCAAAATGTCACTACAACTTCACATCTACTACTGGGACAAGCCAATGTGATTACTTAACCTACGTACTTTATACTGTTCTGTTAATGCATTGTTTAATGGATTTGCATTACAGTAGCTAATAGCGGGAGAAGTATGTCTATGATAAGGTGCTGCTCAACCTTGACAGCACTGTCAACAAGGCAGGTCCTACAGGCCCTAGTTTTGTCGCACCTGGACTACTGTTCAATCGTGTGGTCAGGTGCCACAATTGGTTCAGAACAGGGCAGCACGGCTGGCCCTTGGATGTACACAGAGAGCTAATATTAATAATATGTATGTCAATCTCTCCTGGCTCAAAGTGGAGGAGAGATTGACTTCATCACTACTTGTATTTATGAGAGGTATTGACATGTTGAATGCACCGAGCTGTCGGTTTGAACTACTGGCACACAGCTCGGACAAGACATGCCACCAGAGGTCTCTTCACAGTCCCCAAGTCCAGAACAGACTATGGGAGGCGCACAGTACTAAATAGAGCCATGACTACATGGAACTCTATTCCACATCTGGTAACTCATGCAAGCACTAAAATTAGATTAAAAAAAATATATATATATATATATATTTAATATATAATAATTTAAAAACACCTTATGGAACAGCGGGGACTGTGAAGCAATACAAACATAGGAGCATACACACACATGGATTCTGTACTGTATATATGTGTTGCTGGACCCCAGGAAGAGTAGCTAATGGGGATCCATAATAAATACAAATTGTTTCATAATTGTCTGTCATTTTGACTGTTTTTCATGGTTGCAAAGGGACACATGCCACCACAATTCAAGAACGAACCATGTAGGATTCTGTGGTACTCTCACCCGTGTCTCCGAGGCACTTTGGTATGCCAAGATACCTGTCTGTAGGCTATGCTGTTGGATTGTTCTGTCCTTGGTACCTGAGTGTTCTCTCTGTGACCCTCTTCCAAAATTGCATTGAGTCTTGTATCTTATTCAAGCCTTAATGTGCCTTTCATTGTTGTTACTAATTGTGTTCGTATTTATTTAGTTATGTTGCCGATAATGATCCTTCCAGTTTTGATCATCTGGATTCTCTCCTGCTATAGAACATTAAATGAACATTCCTCCATAGGATCCATTTCAGTAATTCAGCAGGGTAAATAAATGGGTATTCAGTGTATGTGCATACCGTATGCCCTGTGATACTGTAATCAGGGTTCGATTGGAGTCCCTTTCACTGACTCCCTGAGGCGCACACCCATGGTTAATATATATGTCTATGGTGCCCGCCCATGGTTAATATGTATGTCTATGGTGCCCGCCCATGGTTAATATGTATGTCTATGGTGCCCGCCCATGGTTAATATGTATGTCTATGGTGCCCGCCCATGGTGACAGGCCGTCAGCTACAGTAGCTGTTCTACATAGCCAACAGTGCCCTGCAGCAGCATCAGAACGACTCAGTGGCTCAGCAAAGGCCTCCCTCCACCTACTGCCCATGGACCTAACCTTTGTTTGCAGATCTGTATGGCGGAAGCTTCACCTCTACACTGCTAATATCTGTCCAGACCCTTCAGATCGGCAAACATGACCACATTAGGGCCAAGGGGAAGGGACAGGTAGAGATTGAATTGGGACCAGCTGTAGTCGTCAATGTGCTGAAAGAAGAACCTTGTATACCTTCATTATCCGCACAGGGCTGCTTCATCCACAGGGTGGCGCCAGCTATTTGTCAAACAGTCCTCTGGTACTGTGTAGTTGTATGTAAACATGTTAAGATATACAGTGGTATGGTATGAAACTAACCTATAGTTAGTTATGTAACTTGCCGTTTATAAAGTTTCTCTGATTTGTGAAAATATAAGTGTGCGATGTTAACACATTTTTTGTGATCTGGTCACTTAGTGTAAAACATGAGGTTTCTGTCACTGGGTGGGTTGTGATGTGAAACAGTTTAGGCTGACAGAGTGCCCATGTCACTTCATTTTTGCCCTACAGCCCAACAAGACCACACTGGAAACAAGTATTTTTATGTTTCAGCTTTAATTTATTTGCACCAAAGAAAATAAGTGATAAACTACAATACAGAAAAAACTAATAAATATAAAATGGTTTGCAAGTTGGAAGCCCAAGGGCTCATATAAAGAAAACACACCGATGTACAATACATAAGTAGAAAAAACCCAGGATAAAATTAATTATAAAATGTACAAATTAACTGATCAGCAATCACAAAAAAGAATAAACAGTAAATGTTTTGTTTAAATGTGTGTGTGCATTGTGAGTATGAGAGTTGGGCTATATGCAGGAGATTACTGAGTAGTCTGGTTCATCAGGCTGACGCCCAGTCTTCGCTTGAAGTTATTGAGGGATGAGGTTTTGGCAATGTGAAGATAAGAATTACAAAGTATACTACCTCTGTATCTGATAGAGAATTGATTATGTGAGGTGCGGCAGTGGTGAAGGTGATCAGTGTTTTCTGTTCATTGGCGATTTTAGCATGTAAATCTTTGTGGGGCAAACTGAGGAAAAAAAAGAATTACATGCAAAACAGGCACCCCCATTTTTGCTAGAAAGGTGGGGCTCAAAACAGGTGGGTGTCTGCCCCACCTGCCCGGAATGACTGGTCGCCACTGCTTGTGTTATATAGATGGATTTCAGAATTAGTTTGGGAGGTATGAGTATTTGTAGATGAAAACGCATAATTGGCATACATTGATGTCATAAATGGACAAGATATTGAGTTTCTTAAACAATGCAGATAGTTATTTTGTATGGTGAGTAATTTGTGTAGGTAGGAGGCATATGTACTGGCTCAGACAATATTACAGTGAGTTAGGAAGCAAGCCTGATGAACCAAACCACTCATCTTTCTGATGATACCAACAGATTATCACTTTGCTGCAGACAAATGTATATGTATCTGTAACTTCTGTAATGTATAAAATCAGACTGCTTTTATGAGAAAAAATAAAAATATATATATATATATGATTTGTCATGGTGACCTAGTCGAACTGAAATGAACCCTTGGAAACTGTTTCAATATCTAATATTGTTTTTTAAAATGTGTTTAATAAAGATCAGTGCATACTTGAATAAATTAACTGTAATCTCAACCACTGAACAATCAAATAAGTTGGTCTACAATGTTATGATGCTGAGCAGGATGTTGTAGCCTACTACTTAGACTTATTCTCATTTAGACAAAGGTCCGTCCTCTACCCTCTCCTCCGTGATAGAGACGTCAATTGGTTAGTAGGTGAACGGAAGAGTCCTCCCCTCGTCGATAGCCACCTTTCATCGAGGATAGTCATGTGTATCATAACGGAGTCCTTCCCGGAAGAGTTTTGAAATCAGCCACATCCCCTTTGAATCAGCTTTTGTTTAGTCTGAGAAAAACATGCACATGTTTAAAAACAATATGCTACTTATCATTTTATCTATTAAATGTCTTGTGCAACTGAATTCATTTGTTTTTGTGATCCACCCCTGTCAACGCCTGATGATGCGCAAGTGGAGAAGGAAAGTCTACATTCCCTCTCCTCGATTACCTTTGACCTTTCTCAAAAGAAGGCGAGAGAGGACAGAGGAGTTGAGCAAACCATTTGAGAAAAGGCCACAGGCTGTAGGCCTACACAGAGGGAGAATCGCAATTGCATTGCCTTGATCCTTCGTGTCCTCTCGCCTCCTTCCCAAAACCCATTGGACATTCTCATCCAATGGGTTTGGAAAAGAAGGCGAAGAGAGGATTTGAGGAACCAAGGAAATGCTATTGAGATTCTCCCATAGACCCTGGTTGGTTGATTGGTTAATCACTGCACATCATGTGATATGAAGTATTGAAAACAAAAAATACGAGGACACATTACATTGAGCTGCCCTGGTAGTTACCATAGTTCTAGTGGAATGAATGAGCATTGTGAAGTAAAGCATACTCAGTTTTGGTAGAAGAAGAAGAAGACACACTATTCTCGTCTTGCTGCATACAGCACACTGTAGTTAGTAGACTTAAATAATAATAAAAAGGAAGTTGGTTGAGCCCTAAAATGCATTGGACTAAATTAAATATGTAAGAATTAAATATTTACCCTCTTTGGTCTGATAACTGCTTGGCATCCGACTGCAAGGCACTACAAAGGGTAGTGCATGATGTACTCGCTTCTAGTCCTTAGGAAACTATGCAGTATTTTGTTTTTTTATGTATTATTTCTTACATTGTTAGCCCAGAAAATCTTAAGTGTTATTACATACAGCCGGAGAACTATTGGATATAAGAGCGACGTCAACTTACCAGGACTACGACCAGGAATACGACTTTCCCGAAGCAGATCCTTTGTTTGAACCATCCAAGGCATTTGAATTGATTCCAGAGGCTGACCCAAAACAATGTCCCCTCAGGAGAGGTAGATGGAGCGGCCTTCTGCTCAGACTTCGGAAGCACGCACACCTCACAATCAAATGCCGTCCGTATTATCTCCCAAGAGAATTCTCATCGATTATTGTCACAGCTGTGTATATCCCCTTTCAAGCCGATACCACCAACGTTCTCAAGTAACTCCACTGGACTCTATGCAAACTGGAAACCATATATCCGTAGACTGCATTTATTGTAGCCGGGGATTTTAACAAAGCAAATTTGAGAACATGGCTACCTAAATTCTATCAGCATATTGATTGTAGTACCCAGGCTGGCAAAACACTGGATCACTGTTACTCTAACTTCTGCGATGCATACAAGGCCCTCCCCCGCCCTCCGTTCGGCAAATCTGACCACGACTCCATTTTGCTTCTCCCCTCTTATAGGCAGAAACTCAAACAGGATGTACCCGTGACAAGGACCATTCAACGCTGGTCTGAACAATCGGAATCCACGCTTCAAGATTGTTTTGATCACGCGGACTGGGACATGTTCCGGGTAGCCTAAGAGAATAATATAGATTCATATGCTGATTTGGTGAGTGAGTTTATAAGGAAGTGCATAGGAGATGTTGTACCCACTGTGACAATTAAAACCTACCCTAACCAGAAACCGTGGATAGATGGTGGCATTCGCGCAAAGCGCGAACCACCGCATTTAACCATGGAAAGACGACCAAGAAAATGGCCGAATACAAACTGTGTAGTTATTCCCTCCGCAAGGCAATCAAACAAGCGAAATGTCAGTATAGGGACAAAGTGGAGTCAACGGCTCAGACACGAGACGAATGTGGCAGGTTCTACAGACAGTCACGGACTACAAAAAGAAAATCAACCATGTCACGGACACCGACGTCTTGCTTCTAGACAAATTAAACACCTTCTTTGCCCGCTTTGAGGATAACACAGCAACGTGGCCCGCTAGCAAGGACTGTGGGCTCTCCTTCTCCGGGGCCGACGTGAGTAAGACATTAAAACGTGTTAACCCTTGCAACAGCCATGCTTTCCACCTGGCTACCCCTACCCCGGCCAACAGCTACCCCTACCTACAACCACCGCAGAAACTTGCCCAAGCCCCCCGCTTCTCCTTTACCCAAATCCAGATAGCTGATGTTCTGAAAGAGCTGCAAAATCTGGATCCCTACATATCAGCTGGGCCAGACAATCTGGACCCACTCTTTCTAAAGTTATCCGCCGAAATTGTTGCAACCGCTATTACTAGCCTGTTCAACCTCTCTTTCGTATCGTCTGAGATCCCAAAGATTGGAAAGCTGCCGCGGTCATCCCCCTCTTAAAAGGGGGAGACACTCTAGACCCAAACTGTTACAGACCTATATCTATCCTACCCTGCCTTTCTAAAGTCTTCGGAAGCCAAGTTAACAAACAGATCACTGACCATTTCGAATCCCACCGTACCTTCTCCACTATGCAATCTGGTTTCTGACATGGTCATGGGTGCACCTCAGCCACGCTCAAGGTCCTAAACGATATCATAACCGCCATAGATAAAAGACAGTACTGTGCAGCCGTTTTCATCAACCTGGCCAAGGCTTTCGACTCTGTCAATCACCGCATTCTTATTGGCAGACTCAATAGCCTTGGTTTCTCAAATGACTGCCTCGCCTGGTTCACCAACTACTTCTCAGATAGTGTTCAGTGTGTCAAATCAGAGGGCCTGTTGTCCGGACCTCTGGCAGTCTCTATGGGGATGCCACAGGGTTCAATTCTTGGGCCTACTCTTTTCTCTGTATATTAAATGATATTGCTCTTGCACCTGGTGATTCTCTGATCCACCTCTACACAGACGACACCATTCTGTATACATCTGGCCCTTCCTTGGACACTGTGTTAACAAACCTCCAAACGAGCTTCAATGCCATACAACACTCCTTCCGTGGCCTCCATCTGCTCTTAAATGCTAGTAAAACTAATTGCATGCTCTTCAACCGATTGCTGCCCGCACTCTCCCGCCCAACTAGCATCACTACTCTGGACGGTTCTGACCTAGAATATGTGGGCAACTACAAATACCTAGGTGTCTGGTTAGACTTTACACTCTCCTTCCAGACTCACATTAAGCATCTCCAATCCCAAATTAAATCTAGAATCGGCTTCCTATTTCACAACAAAGCCTCCTTCGCTCATGCTGCCAAACATACCCTCGTAAAACTGACTATCCTACCGATCCTTGACTTCGGCGATGTCATTTGTAAAATAGCCTCCAACACTCTACTCAGAAAATTGGATGTAGTCTATCACAGTGCCATCCGTTTTGTCACCAAAGCCCCATATACTACCCACCACTGCGACCTGTAGGTATATTTCACTGGTCATCCCCAAAGCCAACACCTCCTTTGGCTGCCTTTCCTTCCAGTTCTCTGCTGCCAATGACTGGAACGAATTGCAAAAATCACTGACGCTGGAGACTTATATCTCCCTCGCTAACTTTAAGCATCAGCTGTCAGAGCAGCTTACCGATCACTGTACCTGTACACAGCCCATCTTTAAATAGCACACCCAACTACCTCATCCCCATAATGTTATTTTTTGTTTTTGCTCTTTTGTACCCAAGTATCTCTACTTGCACATCATCATCTGCACATCCATCACTCTAGTGTTAATACTAAATTGTAATTATTTCGCCACTATGGCCTATTTATTGCCTTACCTCCCTAACCTTACTACATTTTCACACACTGTACATAGATTTTTCTATTGTGTTTTTGACTGTTTGACGTTTGTTTATCCCATGTGTAACTCTGTGTTGTTGTTTTTGTCGCACTGCTTTGCTTTATCTTGGCCAGGTCGCAGTTGTAAATGAGAACTTGTTCTCAACTGGCCTACCTGGTTAAATAAAGGTGAAATAAAAATATATATAAAAAAAGAATAGCAGGGCCATTCTTTTTCCCTTTTACCTTTCACCACAGACCATCCAGGTCCATGACATCATCATCCCCACCCATACCGTCATAACTATCATCCATGTCAACCACAGTCCAGCTCAGCTGTTGCTAAACCGCCTACCACAATATAGAACGATTTATTTTGTTTAGCTTTTCCACAAACACTCAAACTCCAAACCGTAGATTGACTTATTTCTTTCAGCCTACTATTTTATTGTATGAATTCATTACACTTTGTGAAAAAATTGCCCTTCCAACTAACCCTGAACCCATTAAAACCTCACCCCTATTCCACTACTCTGGCCCCAGCAGCCTGGGAGGACGGGACAATATTGTTCAAAACATCTTGTAACTCTTCTGCAGTAAAATCTCGTACACCCAAGTACTTCTCTGCAGCTGCCACCACAACATCTATCCTCTGTGATTTATGTTCCATTCCTGTGGTACAATTAACCACCATGGCCATGAACGCCAACAAACCAACCTTACTGAAGCACATGTTATTCCTGTAACTCTCTGTTGGCCTCGGCCTACTCATAGTTATATTCTTAGGATCCCTCACCCTGGACCCATCTTCCTCTACTACTCTCTTCACTGCCTCAGCATATGATACCTTCTGCAATACTCTGATCCAGGCAACCTCAACCTGCCTTCTCTCACCGGACCCCACAGATCACCAGCACCATGGGTACCCCTACAGTTCACTCACAACTTTTTCCACCAATACGTCACAGTCTTTCGTCTCATGTCTTCCTGCACACTCACATCTAGGAATCTCCCTCCACACTGCTGACACATGACCATAAACTTGACACCTAAAACACTGTAATGGATTCTGGACAAAAGCTCTCATGGAACAGCTCCGGAGAGGAAAGCAAGTCACAGTTCTTGTCCCCAGTCATGTGGTGAGGAGCGCATACTCCCTCTTGACGGCAGAACCCCCAAAAAATCGACACTATTCCACCTCGAGTCCCTTTCACCGACCTAACATTCCCCAACATCTTCTCCACACAACCTGACACCACATACAGTATGGATCAGCCAGAAGGCAAGGATCCATTCTCTCCAAAAATCTCACTCCCACTGGGCCAGAATCATCTTTATCATCAGGACAAGACTCAAACTTGGCGGTCTTCACCGGACCTGCCACCGCAGTTAATTCATCCTCACTCTCCACACATTCAATTTCCTTCTGTTGCTCTTCCAAAAGTTCTGTGTGATCCACCACTCCATATCAACTTTTCTCCTTTTTTTCCTGTCCGCCATCTTCTCCTTCATCAGATCTTCCAGAAGGCTTGTGCATTCCCCCATTCCATATTTACTCATGTTATTTTTTTTCCTGTCTGCCATCTTACCTCATTGCCCTGTTCAAAAGTTGTTATATGTCCGAAGCAGTGTGCCGAAGCATGTATCACTTTATCAAAGTACGTCATCAATGATGTCCGAAGCTTCGTTTGTTCACATGCTTTTTCAAACCGTGTAAAATGGGAGATCCCATAGATTTTTCTGTGGTTCCGGTGCTTTCTTCGATTCCACAGGGATGCTGGCCCATGTTAAATCCAATGCTCCCCACAGTGGTGTCAAGTTGGCTGGATGTTCTTTGGGTGGTGAACCATTCTTGATTCAAAAATTATTCTTTAACCTGTCTCCTCCATCTTTCCTGATTGAAGTGGATTTAACAAGTGACATCAATAAGGGATCATAGCTTTCACCTGGATTACCCTGGTCAGTCTACATCATGGGAAGAGCAGGTGTTCTTAATGTTTTGTACACTCAGTGTATAGTCTAGTGAGTGTGGGTAGGGTCAGTGCAAGACAGGGTCAGTGCAGATAGTTTGTGTAACCCTTAACTGACTATTTAGCAGTATTATGGCTATTCAGCAGTCCTATGGCTTCGGGGTAGAGGCTGTCTCGGAGCCTGTTGGTCCAAGAGCCGATGCTCAGATACCATTTGCCAGGCAGAGCAGAATGAACAGTCTATGGCTTGAGTGGTTGGAGTCTTTGGCAATTTTTTGGGCCTTCCTCTGACACAGCCTGGAGGTCCTGGATGGCAGGGAGCTCGGTGATGTACTGGGCCGCCCGCACCACCCTCTGGGGATGAGAGGTGTTGGGTTCGCGCCAGACATAGCATTTTCCTTGATGGCCAAAAAGCTCAATTTTAGTCTCATCTGACCAGAGTACCTTCTTCCATATGTTTGGGGAGTCTCCCACATGCCTTTTGGCGAACACCAAATGTGTTTGCTTATTTTTTTCTTTAAGCAATAGCTTTATTCTGGCCACTCTTCCGTAAAGCCCAGCTCTGTGGAGTGTATGGCTTAAAGTGGTCCTATGGACAATAGCCCAATCTCCGCTGTGGAGCTTTGCAGCTCCTTCAGGGTTATCTTTGGTCTCTTTGTTGCCTCTCTGATTAATGCCCTCCTTGCCTGGTCCGTGAGTTTTGATGGGCGGCCCTCTCTTGGCAGGTTTGTTGTGGTGCCATATTCTTAAATTTTTTTATAACGGATTTAATGGTGTTTTTTTTGTTGTGTTTTCCAGCCTGTTAGGTGCATAATTCTAACATGGTGGAACCTAACAGGGTGGAAATTTGGAGCCTCAATTAGCCATAGCTCTGTGAGTGAGCAAGATTGTTGGACACTTGAACAGAATTTTTACTTCCCTATCAAACATATTTGAAATGTCGTTGATTTTTCTCTATAATTAAGCCTAGCAGGGTGGAAATGTATGCGTGGGACATACAGACTAACAACATGAAACATGGAAGAATAGATAAAGCTGAGTGTTTACATTTATTTATCTTTGCACCATTGTTTTACCACCAAAGAAATAATGACACTTCTTGAATGTGGTGTCAATGTAGGAAGGTGTTGTTTTGTTAAAGGAGAATTACAACACTTCATGAATGTGGTGTCATTGTAGGAAGGGTTTGTTTTCTTAAATTGAGAATTAAAACAAACTAACAGGGTGGAAAGGTATATCAGGGACACACAGAAAATCTTAAATAAAATAATAATAAATAAATAAAAATGTGTTTTTAAGGTTAAGGACACCTGACATTATATTTCCACATTTTACACTAAATAGGAAGTGATATTTCCTGGGTACAGAAAAGGCAACGCATTGTAAGAACGACCCAGCTAGCTAGCTATCATATCAAACAGGTGTGTGTGTGTGTGTGTGTGTGTGTGTGTGTGTGTGTGTGTGTGTGTGTGTGTGTGTGTGTGTGTGTGTGTGCGTGTGTGTGCGTGCGTGCGTGCGCGTGAGTGTCTGAGTTTGTGGATAATTTGCAAGGATGGTTCAAGACTATCCAGCCCCAGCTAACACGGCTTGTCATACCAAGTTTTGACCATCACCCTCTCTCTGCCATCAGGTGAGTATGAATTAATTATTAGCAATTGTCTATATGGTGTAGGTAGCTAGCTATAGGTGGTCATTCCCTCCACCTAATAATGGCAGAGATTAAAGGAATTAAGATGTATTAGTCAATTGTTCAATCATTCAATTATTCTCAATGGTAATTAGTGAGTATATCTGCAGAGAAACAGGTGGGCATACTGAGTATCCCTGCGTATGGCCAGAATTACACCTGCACAACTGGTTGAGATTGAAGCTGGCAGTGTTGACAGTGACACTACACATATAGGCAGGCACAACATGGCTGCCATTCCCTGCCTTGAATGGTATGGCTCTGTATATACTAGAGTATCATGACATGTCCCTCTGTTTTTTCTGGGGAGGGACAGGGACAGTGTGTAATGTGCAATTAAATTCACTTTGTTTTTGACTCTGTGTGTAGAATCTTAATTCTCCATAGAGACGCTGGATGCATAGTTCCAGTCCCTTACAATCCCTCACATGTTCAGTGGAGAAGAACATCCACAAACACAATTGCATTTTATTGATGGCAATTTGAATGCACAAAAATACCATGAAGAGATCCTGAGGCACATTGTGAGTCCCATTTTTTTTTTAAGATATCTGTGAGCAAAAGAGGTATATCTGTATTCCCAGTCATGAAATCCATAGATTAGGGCCTAATGAATTTATTTCAATTGACTGATTTCCTCATATGAACTGTGTCATGACTGACCACGAGAATCCAAATAGGTCAGATCAGGTTTGCAATGAATAACTTCAATCACACCACCTTTCACCCGTAGAGGGGGGACGAAAGAACTTGTGGAGATTGACACTCACGTCCTGTTGTAAATCAACAGAGAAGATCCAGGCCTGTGCTCTCCAAATTCACCAAAGGAATGTGCTTTGCCTCAACTGACCTTTTCCTGCTGAAACTAACACGTTCAAAAGCGAATACTGGGTCAATATTTCTAATGTAGAACGTGGGGAATGGTCAGAGGCGATCTATAGAACACTAATGTCATTATTTGTTATTTTGTGATGTCATAAAAAATGTTACAAAGGAAATACTGTAACTTGGAAAGTATACCCACTACATAAACTCAGCAAAAAAAGAAACGCCCCTTTTTCAGGACTCTGTCTTTCAAAGATAATTTGTAAAAATCCAAATAACTTCACAGATCTTCATTGTAAAGGATTTAAACACTGTTTCCCATGCTTTTTCAATGAACCATAAACAATTCATGAACAAGCACCTGTGGAATGGTTGTTAAGACACTAACAGCTTACAGACAGTAGGAAATTAAGGTCACAGTTATGAAAACTTAGGACACTAAAGAGGCCTTTCTACCGACTCTGAAAAACATCAAAAGAAAGATGCCCAGGGTCCCTGCTCATCTGCGTGAACATGCCTTAGGCATGCTACAAGGAGGCATGAGGACTGCAGATGTGGCCAGGGCAATAAATTGCAATGTCCGTACTGTGAGACGCCTAAGACAGCGCTACTGGGAGACAGGACGGCCAGCTGATCGTCCTCACAGTGGCAGACCACGTGTAACAACACCTGCACAAGATCGGTACATCCGAACATCACACCTGCAGGACAGGTACAGGAGGGCAACAACAACTGCACAAGTTACACCAGGAACGCACAATCCATCCATCACTGCTCAGACTGTCCGCAATAGGCTGAGAGAGGCTGGACTGAGGGCTTGTAGGCCTGTTGTAAGCAGGTCCTCACCAGACATCACTGGCAACAATGTCGCCTATGGGCACAAACCCATCGTCTCTGGACCAGACAGGACTGGCAAAAAGTGCTCTTCACTAACGAGTTGCGGTTTTGTCTCACCAGGGGTGATGGTCGGATTCACGTTTATCGTCGAAGGAATGAGCGTTACATCGAGGTGGAGGGTCCGTCATGGTCTGGGGCGGTGTGTCACAGCATCATCGGACTGAGCTTGTTGTCATTGCAGGCAATCTCAACGCTGTGCATTACAGGGAAGACATCCTTCTACCTCATGTGGTACCCTTCCTGCAGGCTCATCCTGACATGACCCTCCAGCATGACAATGCCACCAGCCATACTGCTCGTTCTATGCATGATTTCTTGCAAGACAGGAATGTCAGTGTTCTGCCATGGCCAGCAAAGAGCCCGGATCTCAATCCCATTGAGCACGTCTGGGACCTGTTAGATCGGAGGGTGAGGGCTAGGGCCATTCCCCACAGAAATGTCCAGGAACTTGCAGGTGCCTTGGTGGAAGAGTGGGGTAACATCTCAAAGCAAAGAACTGGCAAATCTGGTGCAGTCCATGAGGAGGAGATGCACTGCAGTACTTAATGCAGCTGGTGGCCATACCAGATACTGACTGTTACTTTTGATTTTGACCCCCCCCTTTGTTCAGGGACACATTATTCAATTTCTGTGGAACTTGTTCAGTTTATGTCTCAGTTGTTGAATCTTGTTATGTTCATACAAATATTTACACATGTTAAGTTTGCTGAAAATAAACGCAGTTGAAAGTGAGATTACGTTTATTTCTATTATTCAGTTCCTTTGGCTTTGATGTCCCATGATTCAGTAATGCTCGGTTGAAGTAAACTGTGATTTTACTGTGATCTCATAGGGGTGTCAGTGGGCTGACTGTGAACGCTCTGAGAGACTCTGGGTTGAGGTCAATGATAAAGTAGTCTACAGTACTACTGCCAAGAGATGAGCTATAGGTGTACCTACCGTAGGAGTCCCCTCGAAGCCTGACATTGACTATGTACATGCCCAGCGTGCGACAGAGCTGCAGGTGTTGTGACCCGTTTTTGTTGGTTATGTTGTTGTAGTTGTGCCAAGGGGGACATATGGGGGAGGGAATGCTGTCACCTCCAGGTAGGTGTTTGTCCCCCTGTGTTTTGAGGGCAATTCTAGTGGGGGGTATAGGTAGCACACAGGAGGACATTTTTCTCTGTTGAGATAATTTCCTTTTGAATTTCTAGACACATGTAAAATGTTCCTGTTTTGATTAATTTAATAGAGTGAGTTAGGTCTGCTTTATCAAATTAGCGTACACCCTGAGCCCCTTCCCTGTTTCACACCTGGCAGTTTGGTGGATGGGACTACCAGCTCTCTGTAACCTAGAGGGCAACCAGTGGGTCCATCTCCTCTATACCATGTTTATTGTAGGATGACAATGTCTGTATTTCTAATTTCTTTGGTGAAGTCCAGGTTCCTGCTCTTTAGGCCAAAGGCAGATGACCTCAGGCCTTGGATATTCCAGGATAAGACAGTGAAGGCTTTGTGTTCCATAAAGTGTCCAATGTTGTTAGTCGTGTGGTATGGCCTCCACAGTAAGTGTGAGCAGAGCCTGCTAAACATCTGATACATGTCTCTCTCTCTCTTGTTCCAAAAAATCATGTTTCAGTCTGTTCTTTGCATAGATTAAAGCTTGTCCTTAATTGAAACAATAACAAACCTCTGTTTCGGTAAAAGGCTGAGGGATGGGCCTGGAGAAATGTAGCCACTCTCAAATTCATAGCGAGAGCTATGGATGCAAGGACTGATCATCCATGATATCATAATTATAGTTTTAACCCGGTTTTATACAGTCTTTGTTTACTTTTACGTTTTTTACAAACATTTGTGTAAAAACAGCTTATATTTCGGGTTCTGGTGGGGTACGACAGTTGAACTAATCTCACAATGCTTTTATAAGTTATATTCCTCAAGAATAAATGGGTAAATATAATTAATTTATAAGTCCAAAAAGTTATGTAGCAATGAAGGATTCTAGCTTAAGGCATACGTCAAAGAATCAGATTTGGCCCAAGATGTGAGGACAAAACACACCTTTGTTACCTGCCGTTACTTGCTTACAGCACTGAACATTGTCTTACTGTGTGTGTGTGTGTGTGTGTGTGTGTGTGTGTGTGTGTGTGTGTGTGTGTGTGTGTGTGTGTGTGTGTGTGTGTGTGTGTGTGTGTGTGTGTGTGTGTGTGTGTGTGTGTGTGTGTGTGTGTGTGTGTGTGCTTGCGTTTGTGTGTGTCTCCATCCCATCTTTCATTCTAAGCCTATGATGAATAATGCCTCATTGAACCAAGCATGTCTGGGCTGGATGTGTTTAGTCCACCAATGAATTCAAATGGGAAATCGCACAGTAGTACACTGTAGTCCTTGTCAGTCCACAGGGTATAAGACTGACTACTGTTGGGAAGAGAGTGGAAATAGGAGGAGAGAAGAGACGCCACATGGAAACTATTATGACGTTGGTTTCATAATCTGGCTCTGACACACACAGACACACACACACACACCATTTTGACACTGGTTAATCGGTCCACAATCTGGCAAAGCTGTCTTCACGTGTTTGGTTGCATGTCGGGGCGAAAACCACACACCAGAACAACCCAGTAGCAACACGAAGGAATCTCTTTCATCCTTATGGTGTGCTGACTGGGAACAGCCTCTGCTGTGATCAAAAGAAACTTAGTCAAATGTGTGGGGGAAGGTTGGTGTTGATGTGAGTTAGAGAGTCATAATGGTGTGTTGTCATGACATCCACTGGTGTGCTGAAGGCTGGTATCACTGAGGTGTTGGTTGTCTCCCTGGCTAGACCATATTCAGTTTTACATATCATTCAGGATTCAGGACAGTGTTTTATAGTGTGTGTAGTAGGGGTTATATTGTGTGTTGGGGTGTAATTAGGGTGGACGCGTGGGACATGTTGTTCCCATAGAGTTCACAAAGTTAAATTATTTTAATTAAAGGATTTTACTCTAATCTAGGATTCCCAGAAGTACTTTCTCCCCCAATGTGAAGTTAAAGATAGTGTGTTATTGTGCTTTGGCCGCTTGTGTAGTATGAGTGTGTGATGGTGCTATGAAGTATATCGTTCCTTATGATAATATATGATGTATATTGTTATTTATGATAAATGATGAGGTATATTGTTCCTTATGATAAATGATGAGGTATAGAGTGCCACAATATAAAACAATTTAGGTCCCTTACAATGCCAGATAGACTTCTATGCATAGCCTACTCCCATGGTAACATGGCAAGACAACAATCTTTCAGTAGGACTTGGCAAAAAAGCATAAACAGATCTGGGATCAGGCTAGCAAAATGTTGATTCTCTGCATGGTTCCATTCTGTCCCTTGGACTAGACACTAGCTCAGTGGTACTCATTGCGCGGCCCGCAGGCCGCATGTGGCCCACGATCCCTTAATTTGTGGCTCGCTGTGATTTTCCTGTTTTACATTCATAATACAATTTCAATTCAATGTGTTTAATGCAGGCCTGAATCACTTCATTGAATATATCTATTGTTTCCTGGACGGCAGATAGATGGCAGTATAGCGCAGCTGTTGAACAGAAAGGCCTAAATATAACGTTTGCCGAAATAGAACCCAACAGCTCAGCTACAGCGACCGAGATATATCCGTTTGCTACTAGCTAATTTTGCAGTCTTGTCGACATGGATCGATTTATTGTAAAAAAGAAACTGAAATCTATTGACAATGAAAATGAGGGGGAAGAGTTGGAGAACAATGTGACAGCTATAAACGCACAACCACCAGGAAAACCACAAAGATAGCGGCGAGGAAATGCAGCTAGCTAACATAGCTAACGTGGTTCCGGTGGCTAAGTGAAGGATACGGTCGATTCAAGAACACAGAAAGTTCCAGAGAAATCGACAGAGAAGTATTTTTTTGTACTGCATGATGGGACTAGCTCACTTTGTCTTATTTTCCAGAAGACAGTCAATTGTTTTAAACAAGCAAATTTAGAGCGACATTTCCAGTCACATCATGCCCACTTTGACAAAACATATCCGCCACAAAGCAACCTCAGAAACAACAAAATAGCTCAACTCAAAAGGAAAGCTCACAGGACAACAACACATGTTGGACAGATCTAGCACTGTAGCAGAGAAAACGACAGAGGCAACATATGAGATTGCTTGGATACATGCGAGAAACATGAAGGCCTGCACAGACACGGAGATTGTCAAATAATGTTTTTTGGCCGCAGCCAAAATATTGTATGCTGATTTCACCAACAAGGAAGCTATATTTTAAACCAAATTAAGGGACTGCAACTCTCAGACTCGACCATAAGACGTATAAAAAACTGATTACTGACATACTCGTGGCGCTTGATGAAAGCACTGATGTAAGTGACATTTCCCAATTATGTGTTTGGGTCCGATTCCCTCAAAACGAGTCTGTGTTCAGGTGGCAGGTGATGTCAGTTAAAAAAAAGCCAACTTTAATATCCACCGTTGTCAGTGCACACAGATGCCAGATTTGACTAGTCAATATTATTATCAGCAAAAAATGTAACAAGGGCTTTCAGAATATCCTCTCCTCATGTTTGTCCCTGAAGGGGCAGTAAACATAAAATGTAACAAGGGCTTTCAGAATATCCTCTCCTCATGTTTGTCCCTGAAGGGGCAGTAAACATAAAAGTTCCTAAAAAAGAAATGTAGCGCAGTCACCACATCCAACCCAGACATACAGCAACATTTTAGTTATGATGCATTTGTGCGTGTGTTGGATGAGTTGAAGTTTGAGTCAAAATTCAAGGATATCATGGAGTACAAGAAGTTTTTTTTAACTTCATTGTGAACCTCTTTCATGTGCCAGTGTCATCTCTGACCCCAGTCATCACAGCCCTCTGTCCTGACCGTGCTGGAATAGAGAGTGAGATAGTGGAGCTGCATTCAAATGACACATTGCAAGGTGAACTAAGATCAGGTGTTACCCATTTCTTGAGCCTTGTGTCAGACACAGTGTATCCACTTCTAAAGCAGTGTGTGCCAAAGGGGACCATTTTTGTCAGCACTTATTCACATTTTCAACTATGAACATTGTGAAACTCAAACAGAGAAACAGACTAACCAATGCACACCTGGATTGCTTCACAAGGATAGCAACAACAGGCTATACATTTAGAATGAATTCAGTCAAGGAGCAGAAGGGACATTTTCGCTCACCCAACTACTGAGGTAACCCTTAATATCAATAAAATCGAATTTATTTATAAAGCCCTTTTACATCTGCTGATGTCACAAAGTGCTATACAGAACACCCGCCTAAAACCCCAAGCAATGCAGAAGCACGGTGGCTATGAAAAACTCCCTAGAAAGACAGGAACCTAGGAAGAAACCTAGAGAGGAATCAGGCTCTGAGGTGTGACCAGTCCTCTCTGGCTGTGCCGGGTGGAGATTATAACAGTACATGGCCAAGATGTTCAAACGTTCATAGATGACCAGCAGGGTCAAATAATAATCACAGTGGTTGTAGAGGGTGCAACAGGTCAGCATCTCAGGGGTAAATGTCAGTTGGCTTTTCATTTCTGATCATTCAGAGTTAGAGACAGCAGGTGTGGTAGAGAGAGAGAAGGGAGAAGGTAGCACGTCCGGTGAACAGGTCAGGGTTCCATAGCCGCAGGCAGAACAGTTGAAACTGGAGCAGCAGCACGACCTGGTGGACTGGGGACAGCAAGGAGTCATCAGGCCAGGTAGTCCTCAGGCATGGTCCCAGGGCTCAGGTCCTCCAGGAGGGGAGGGAGAGAATAAGAGGGAGCATACTTAAATTCACACAGGACACTGGATAAGACAGGAGAAATACTCCAGATATAAAATACTGACCCTAGCCCACCAACACAAACTATTAGGAAACAACATCTCCACCCCGCTGATCCTCAACACTGGGGCCCCACAAGGGTGCGTTCTCAGCCCTCTCCTGTACTCCCTGTTTACCCATGACTGCGTGGCCAAGCACGCATCCAACTCAATCATCAAGTTTGCTGACGACACTACAGTGGTAGGCTTGATTACCAACAACAACAAGACGGCCTACAGGGAGGAGGTGAGGGCCCTCGGAGTGTGGTGTCAGGAAAATAACCTCTCACTCAACGTCAACAAAACTAAGGAGATGATCGTGGACTTCAGGAAACAGGAGAGGGAGCACCCCCCTATCCACATCGACGGGACAGTAGTGGAGAAGGTGGAAAGTTTTTAGTTCCTCGGCGTACACATCATGGACAAACTGAAATGGTCCACCCACACAGACAGCGTGGTGAGAAGGCGCAGTAGCGCCTCTTCAACCTCAGGAGGCTGAAGAAATTCTGCTTGTCACCAAAAACACTCACAAACTTCTACAGATGCACAATCGAGAGCATCCTGTCGGGCTGTATCACCGCCTGGTACGGCAACTGCTCCGCCCACAACCGTAAGGCTCTCCAGAGGGTAGTGAGGACTGCACAACGCATCACCGGGGGTAAACTACCTGCCCTCCAGGACATCTACACCACCCGATGTCACAGGAAGGCCAAAAAGATCATCAAGGACAACAACCACCCGAGCCACTGCCTGTTCACCCCGCTATCATCCAGAAGGCGAGGTCAGTACAGGTGCATCAAAGCTGGGACCGAGAGACTGAAAAACAGCTTCAATCTCAAGGCCACCAGACTGTTAAACAGCCATCACTAACATTGAGTGGCTGCTGCCAACATACTGACTTAAATCTCTAGCCACTTTAAAAATAGGAATTGGATGTAACAAATGTATCACTAGCCACTTTAAACAATTTTGTATATAATGTTTACATATCCGACATTACTCATATAAAATGTATACACTGTACTCTAAACCATCTACTAAATCTTGCCTATGCCGTTCGGCCATCGACTAATCTCTAGCCACTTTAATAATTATAATTGGATTAAATAAATGTATCACTAGCCACTTTAAACGATGCCCTTTATATAATGTTTACATATCCTACATTACTCATCTCATATGTATATACTGTACTCCATACCATCTACTGCATCTTTCCTACGCCGGTCAGCCATCGCTCATCCATATATTTATATGTACATACTCGTATTCATTCCTTTACTCTTGTGTGTATAAGGTAGTTGTTGTGAAATTGTTAGATTACTTGTTAGATACTACTGCATGGTTGGAACTAGAAGCACAAGCATTTCGCTACACTTGCATTAACATCTGCTAACCATGTGTATGTGACAAATAACATTTGATTTGATTTGATTTATTACATGTGATGTAGCCTATTTGATGTGTGTATGTATATATTTCTGATGTGTTGTACTTCAAATCAATTGCATGTGCTTGATATTTGCTCTCAATTGATATTGGATACAGTCTCCCTCCCTCCACAACGGTTTTCCAATGAAGTTTCCAATGAAGTTTGCACTGACATTTACACTTAAAATCGTCCTCTCCTCCGCTTAACAGTCGTCACTTCCGGTTCTCGTTGCACGAGCAGTTCGAGGTTTCCAATGATCACTCTATTGCGGCGTTGCCTTGTCAGTTCAATATTACAATCGAGGTATAGACACGTATAACGCCTTACTGGCTTTTAATGAATGTGACTCGAAGGAGACGAAATGAATGGTGAAGCACGCGGACTGTAACCTTAGCGGTCTTGATTTCAGCAAAACTCATGTCATTCGGAACAGCGACAACCACGATATTCAAAACGGTAACAGTTGGCCAACATTCACGTAAGTAACCGTACAGCTGCTGTCAATCGCTTATCCTTTAGCTAGATACATTAGCTGACCAGCTAGCTAGTTTATTCCTCTGTACAGCAGGGTGGTTAGCATTAGCAAGTGAGACTTTTCAGGGTTTTTTTTAAATTCATGAAGGAATTTCAAGTAATAAAAGGGGATTTTATTTTCTATTTCCTTCAGTGATTCACTGTGACAGTCCGTCTCAGAGCATGAACTGCATACAAGCAGAAAGTGCCTCCTACACACTTGTCAGTTTTCAAACACAGTGGCGCAACATCCCGATAGTTCTGGGGAAACGCGTCGCGAAGCTGACACACATTGGCTGGGTTTCCCAAAAGTATCGTTGCACTAAGATCATCCATTGAAACTAGAGACGATCTTAGTACTACGATGCTTTTGGGAAACCCAGTCCAGGGTTGTATTCATTACTGAAACCGTTTACCGTTTAAGAACCAAACGGAACGAAACGAGGAGTCACCTCACTGAGGTATAATAAGAACAGGAGAAAGTTTCCAAAATGTCCAACCATTGTTTAAGGTAATCTACTCAGATTTGCATACGCAGATTCACGGACAGTCTATATCAGGAATGCATCCGATTTACAGTGCATTCGGAAAGTATTCATACCCCTTAACTTTTTCCACGTTGTTACATTTTAAAATAAGGCTGTAACATTAAATAGTTTCTCTAATCTACACATCCACATTGACAAAGCTAAAACAGGTTTAACTTTTTGCAAATTTATTTTAAAAAACACATTTACATAAGTATTCAGACCCTTTACTCAGTTTGAAGCACCTTTGGTAGTGATTAAAGCCTTGAGTCTTTGGTATGACTCTACAAGTTTGGCACTCCTGTATTTGGGGAGTTGTTCCCATTTCTCTGCAGATACTCTCAAGCTCCGTCAGGTTGGATTGGGAGCGTCACTGCACAGCTATTTTCAGGTCTCTCCAGAGATGTTCGATCAGGTTCAAGTCCAGGCTTTGGCTGGGCCATTCAAGGACATTGAGACTTGTCCCGAAGCCACTCCTGCGTTGTCTTGGCTGTGTGCTTAGGGTCGTTGTCCTTTTGAATGTTGAACTTCCACTCCAGTCTGAGGTCCTGAGCGCAGGTTTTCATCAAGGACTTCTCAGTACTTTGCTCTGTTCATCTTTGCCTTGATCCTGAGTAGCCTCCCAGTCCCTGCTGCTGAAAAATGTACCCACAGCGTGACACTGCCAACACCATGCTTCACCGTAGGGATGGTGCCAGGTTTCCTCCAGACGTGACGCTTGGCATTCAGGCCAAATAGTTAAACCAGAGAATCTTGTTTCTCATGGTCTGAGAGTCTTTAGGTGCCTTTTGGCCAAATCCAAGTGGGCTGTCATGCCTTTTACTGAGGACTGGCTTCCGTCTGGCCACTCTACCATAAAGGCCTGATTTGTGGAGTGCTGCAGAGATGGGAGAACCTTCCAGAAGAGACTATCGGGTTCTTGGTCATCTCCCTGACCATGGCCCTTCTCCCCCGATTGCTCAGTTTGGCTGGGCAGCCAGCTCTAGGAAGAGTCTTGGTGGTTCCAAACTTCTTCCATTTAAGAATGATGGAGGACACTGTGTTCTTGGACCTTCAATGATGCAGAAATGTCCCCAGAGCTGTGCCTCAACACAATCCTGTCTCAGAGCTCTACAGACAATTCCTTTGACCTCATGACTTGGTTTTTGCTCTGACATGCACTGTCAACTGTGGGACCTTATATAGACCGGTGTGTGCCTTTCCAAAGCATGTCCAATCAATTTAATTTACCACAGGTGGACTCCAATCACGTTGTAGAAACATCTCAAGGATGATCAATGGCAACAGGATGCACCTGAGCTCAATTTCAAGTCTCATAGCAAAGGGTCTGAATACTTATTTAAATAAGGTCTTTCTGTTTTTTAATTTTAAAACATTTGCAAACATTTCTAAAAACCTGTTTTTGCTTTTGTCGTTATCGGGTAATTGTGTGTAGATTGATGAGGAAACAAATTAATTATATATATTTTTGAATAAGGTTGTAACGTGTCCTGCTGGAGCATGAAGTCAAGAGCTCTGCTGGTTGGCTGCTGAGTAGCAACCTACCGGTACCAAAAGCCCTCAGCCTGGTTTCCTAAAAGCATCTTAAATATGCGCTATGCAGAACCACCATTTACTAAAATTCAAGTAGTCCGCCTAATTTCTGATTATGTGACAAAACAAGCAATTATAGTGTAGAGAATCATTGTACAATCTAAACCGCTGTGTCATCCTTTCCATAACCCCAAATATTGTATTTTCAGCTGTTTTAAAGCTAGTGTACAAAACCGAAGTAAAATAAATACAAATGTAACTTAAGAACAGGAAGCATAGGACAGATCTACCTCTTCTAAGACTTGTGTTTAATGAGATGGACATACAGTACCAGTCAAAAGTTTGAACACCTACTCATTCAACGGTTTTCTTTATTTTTACTATTTTCTACATTGTAGAATAATAGTGAAGACACATCAAAACTATGAAATAACACATGGGATCATGTAGAAACCAAAAAACTGTTAAAAAAATCAATATATATTTTATTTTAGATTCTTTAAATTAGTTGAGGTCGGGTGATTGTGGGAGGCCAGTCCATCTGATGCAGCACTCCATCACTTTCCTTAGTCAAATAGCCCTTACACAGCCTGGAGGTGTGTTTTGGGTCATTGTCCTGTTGAAAAACAAATGATAGGGCCACATGCGGAAATCATCCGTTCACCTACTCTGTGTCTCACAAAGACACGGCGGTTGGAACCAACAAACTCAAATTTGGACTCCTCAGAGCAAAGGATTGATTTTCACTGGTCTAAAGTCAATTGCTCAGGTTTTTTGGCCAAAGCAAGTCTCTTCTTCTTATTGGTGTCCTTTTAGTAGTGTTTTTGTTGCAGCAATTCAACCATGAAGGCCTGATTCAAACAGTCGATAACAATAATTTTTCCACCTCTCCCACACAAACTTTACGGAATTCAAACTTGCAATGCTTTTCTTTAATTCGTTTTTTTATTCATAAATACAATGGCTCACTGTTCGTTATTGGCATTTCCTGCCTAAGTTTGCCCACTTTGCCAATGAAGTAATCATTCAAATAATTGTCAACATCAAATGGTTTTGTGATGAATAAGCCATCTTATTCGATGAAAGATGGAGTTGAATGTCTTTCTGCCCATCATTTCATTTAAAAAGTACTCATATGTTTTCCCATCATTCTTTATATCATTGATCTTGGCTTCACAATACAGTTTATTCTTCTTTGTTGAGTTTAGTCACATTTCTCAACTTGCAGTAAGTCAGCCAGTCAAATGTGCAGCCAGACTTATTAGCCACTCCTTTTGCCCCATCTCTTTCAACCATACAGTTTTTCAATTCCTCATCAATCCATGGAGCCTTAACAGTTCTAACAGTCAGTTTCTATGCAGGTGCATGTTTATCAGTCATTGGAAGAAGCAATTTCATAAATTCATCAAAACATTTATTTTTACTGCTCTAATTATGTTGGTAACCAGTTTATAATAGCAACAAGCCACCTCGGGGGTTTGTGATATATGGCCAATATACCACAGTTAAGGGCTGTTCTTAAGCATGACGCAACGCAGAGTCATACCCATGACTCCTTGTTTTGTTGTACTCATGGTATACTGTGTTATATACCACGACTTTTCCCCAATCAGCATTCAAGGCTCGAACCACCCAGTTTATAAATATGTATATACTGTATATCACACATTTTCTATGTGAATTTGGTTGGGTCACCCAATAAGTTACATATTGTAGTTTTAAGGCTATGTTCATTGTTAGCATCATTAAATCTCTGAGCTGCTTCCCAAAACTAAAGTTGCTCTTGAAAATGCTCGTTATTTAATGATCGTGGTGTTTTGGGAAACGCATGTTACATCTTCGGTCGTTGTAGGAAAGATGCATCGTTAAAACACTCGTAAGCCTAAGTTCCATTGCTATCGGAAAACTGTGCCCTGGTCTGCCCTAGAAAGCCTATGTAAATTACAATTGCCAAAACGGCCAACAATTTTTTTAAATAAAAATACATTTTACATTTTGTTTTTGGCTCAAATTTGTTTTCTACTGAGCTATATGAAATTGTTTGAAGAAGGCCATACCAAGGATAATTTTTCTATTCGATTTAGAATTTTAAGACTCCTTGAAGTATCTAAAATAAAAGTTTAAATATAACAAAAAAACAAAATGTAAGAAATATTTTTGGCCTTACTGCTATTAGCCCATACAAACGCACTGAATAACAGATAAACTACAGTCCCCCAAAAAATCTAAAGGAAGTTTGTTCTGAAGTGTCTGTTCTATATATAAGAAAGATCAGGAAACACATTTTTTTGGGGACATTTATTTAACCTGTTATTTTTGTCACTTAACAGTCTCCATATACAGTACCAGTCAAAAGTTTGGACACACCTACTCATTCCAGGGTTTTTCTTTATTTTTACTATTTTCTACATGGTAGAATAATAGTGAAGACATCAAAACTATGAAATAACACATATGGAATCATGTAGTAACCAAAAAAGTTTAAAACAAATCAAAATATATTTTATATTCGAGATTCTTCAAAGTAACCACCCTTTGCCTTGATGACAGCTTAGCACACTCTTGGCATTCTCTCAACCAGCTTCATGAGGTAGTCACCTAGAATGCATTTCAATTAACAGGTATGCCTTGTTAAAAGTTAATTTGTGGAATTTCTTTCCTTAACTTCTTAGGGATCCGATCCCGTTAGCGGGCTTGTTTTCCGAGATAACAAAGCTTGGCAAATTCAAAATAAAAATTCGTAATATTCATCAATATACAAGTGTTGCATAGTCATCAAAATCTCTGCTTCTTGGCAATATGACAGCGTTGTCAGATTTCAAAAAGGCTTAATGTCGAAAGCACAACATTTGATTGAGGATAGCACCTCACATTTTCCACATTAGCATAAATTCATAACCATCGCGGGTCACACAAAACACATATAAGAGCTAAAAAATATCACTTACCTTTCGAAGAACTTGTGCTGAGGGCTTCCCAAGTGTCCAAACAAGAGAATCCATGGTTCTTTTGTTAGAAAAAGTCATTTATTATATCCATAAATCTCTGTTTGGTTGGCGCGTTTTGTTCAGTTAGTCCACCAAGCATTTCCATTCTACTCGCCCGTTGTACAGTGAAGAGAACGTGTTAAAATTATACCTCTCAACTTTTCCAAAACAAACATCATTAATAATTTATCCTTAGGCATCCATTTATCTATATTGGCTATTATATTTCACTTGGATAATAACCTACACGATACAGAAGGTAAACACCGTGCTGCTCGCTCCCGGGCATCTCATGCACTACACAGAAAGGATATCCTGGTATGTCATACAAAATCGACAACCTTTTGACTATCTTCCACAATAAATGCTCCAAAACACTGTCTAGAGACTGTCGACATCTAGTGGAAGCCATAGGTACTGCAACCTCAGTCCTATCTACCTGGAAATTCAATAAACAGATATTCAAAGTCAGGAAAAGTCAAAAGAAAATAATTATTTCCGGACAGAAATTTCCCGGGTTTTCGCCTGCTATATCAGTTCTGTTATACTCACATACATTTAACACTCTTAGAAACTTCAGAGTGTTTCCTATCCAATAGTACTAATTATGTGCATATCCTAGTTTCTGGGCCTGAGTGGCAGGCATTTTACTTTGGGCACGTCACAGGCGAAAATTCGGAAAATGGGATCCTAGCCCTAAGGAGTTAATGCATTTGAGTCAATCAGTTGTGACAAGGTAGAGGTGGTTTACAGACGATTGCCGTATTAGATCGGTGGAAATTTTTTCACTACATGATTCCATATGTGTTATTTCATAGTTTTGATGTCTTCACTACTAGCCAAATTGTATCTATGATGCTATCCATTTAAAAAAAAAAATTTTTATGTTCTATTTGTATCTGTAAATTAACAAATGATATCAAGCCACACCCCGGCCATGATTACAGACACCTGTGTGTCCTTTGACACTATATAAACTAGTGGCCCGCTGTGTTTGTCATTATACCCTGATGAAGACAGCTTGTTTGTCGAAACGTTGGTTATTATGTCATTAAATTATTGCATCTGAGCTCCTAGAGTGTGCAACTCTCCTTTTCTTTTTCATGTGTTCTACTCCGCTAGCCAGCACCACGCCTAAACAGGTGTTCTACTCCGCTAGCCAGCACCTCACCTAAACAGGTGTTCTACTCCGCTAGCCAGCACCTCACCTAAACAGGTGTTCTACTCCGCTAGCCAGCACCTCACCTAAACAGGTGTTCTACTCTGCTAGCCAGCACCTCGCCTAAACAGGTGTTCTACTCCGCTAGCCAGCACCTCGCCTAAACAGGTGTTCTACTCCGCTAGCCAGCACCTCACCTAAACAGGTGTTCTGCTCCGCTAGCCAGCACCTCGCCTAAACAGGTGTTCTGCTCCGCTAGCCAGCACCTCGCCTAAATAGGTGTTTCTTTCGCCTCCAGATGCACCTGTGTAATGATCATATTTTTATCAGCTTCATGATATGCCACACCAGTCAGGTGGATGGATTATCTTGGCAAAGAAGAAATGCTCACTAACATGGATGTAAAAAATGTGTTTACAACATTTGAGAGTAATAAGCTCTTTGTGCGTATCGGAAAAATTCTGTGATCTTTTATTTCAGCTCATGAAACACAGGACCAACACTTTACATGTTGCCTTTATATTTTTGTTCAGTGTATTTGCATCTTTCAGTTTCTATGCAAGTATGATGATCAAGTGTCTACTCATTGGTCACTTCTCCCCTATACAGCACACAATACAACTAGTTGAGTGCCAGTCCTTCGTTTCTCTCACACACGACGTCTGATTGGCTATGTTGGCCTGCGTCAGCCATCATAGAGGACCCACAGTATTTGTTGGATGAAACAAACTGGCTTAGTTGTGTGAGGGGATTATCCCAGGTAGCAGACCTGACAACCACAGGTCAACTTGGAGCTGCTGTCTCTCCTGCATGGCAGAAGTAGCCTAATCAGTACAAGCCCCTTACCCCACGTCACGCCTGTCAACTAAAAGCCTTGCCTGAAAACTAACATGCTGTCAATGTTCCTCTGCCATAATGCAGCATTAAGGGGCTTCCCCTCAGCATGCCCCTATAGCTTCCTGTGTATAGTATAGTGCCCCAAATTCTTATCTTGACCTCAAAGCCATTTCCACAGTTGTTTTTTTTTCAGTCATCCCCTCTGATCATGGACTGGTGGGTTAAATTCATTATCAGGCAGAACAGAACCAGCAGTAGTCTGGACGTTGTAGGGTAAGATCTGAATACCCCTGGCTGGTATGGTAGCTATACCCAGCCACGCCTCAACCTAATCATGGAACATTCTGTCAATGTTTCTCTGCCTTAATGCCTTGTGATTGACCTGATTGTGGAGTTGGTAGGGGGCCTTGCTAGTTGCTACCACCTCACCCCTACAGCAGCCTGTGAAGAAGGGTGTGTGAGCAGCTTCCTCATTGTCCTGCTCTGCCTGTCATCTTTACACAAGCTTTGCGTCTTTACAACATCCTGCTCATGAATTCCGTGTCCAGTGGTAGAACTCTTGTGTGAATATGCCTCGACTGCAGTGCATGAGGCTCCTTTTGGCATTAGGTCGGTGACAGGACAGAGGACGGGAGCATTTGTAAGAGTTGTAGACCGATTAGAGTAGATATAGCAAGCCATGTGACATCAAGGCAGGGCAGCCTGCAGGACATAGTCTGGCTGCAGTGATAGTGGTTGACCCCAGTTTCCCCCAAAGCCCTGATAAGCCTGGAACAAGTAGGCTAACTCTCTCTGCCTGTGGGCCGATAACAGCAGAACACCATTGACAAACCAGGGGTACGTACATAGTTGTGTGTTGCCATATTGTGTGTGTGTGTGTGTGTGTGTGTGTGTGTGTGATCTAAACAAATGAGGGGGGTGGTGGTTTCGAGGACTATCAGGGAGAACCCCATGCCAGCATGTTTTTATTGTTTCACCAAAACAGAGACTGCGGAAGGAACACTGAGCTAAGCTAATTAACATTGGCATGGCTGTGCCCCAAATGGCACCCTATTCCCAATAGGGCTCTTGTCAAAAAGTAGTGCGCTATATAGGGAATAGGGTGCCATTCGTGACACACCCTTTGACTAACTCCTCCCACCTTTAGGAGTTCAAACAGCTGTAGAAATAGATTCAGACTAGCTCTTGATAGTTGATGACGTATGAGACTGAACAACAGGCGTGTGAAGTGGCGTCAGTTCACTTTTCAATTTTGCGTAGCCTCTTGGGGATTGCTGGGGCGCTAGCGCCCCACTCCCGACACTACCCGGTGAAATGTGAGGCGCCAAATTCAAAATCCAAAAGTTGAATTATTAAACATCCACCAATATACAAGTGTTCCATACTCATCAAAAGCTCTGTTTCTTGGCAATATCACAGCGTTGTCANTGTTTGAGGGTAGCACCTCACATATTTTTCCCATAGCCATGAATTCATTAGCCATCACGGCACACACATAACACATTTCACAGCGAAAACAAATCAATTACCTGTTGAAGAACGTCTGCTGAGGTCTTCCTAAGTGTCCAACGAAGACAATCCATGGTTCTTTTGTTAGAAAAAGTCATGTATTTTATCCATAAATCTCCATTTGGTTCGCGCGTTATAATCAGAAACTACAGCGTCCACTACTCCATTGAAACGTGACGAGAACTCGTTCATCTTATACCTATAAACTTGTCCAAGAACAATCAAACATAGTTTTAAATGTATCCTTAGGAACACTTTTACGTATATTTACTATAATAAATCAACCGGAATATAAACTGCGCTCTAAAGACGGAAAAAAACACAGTGGGCGCTTGGCGAGAGCGCGCGTCCACTCCTATAGACTTCCAAAGGGACACTTCCTGATTTCCTCTTCTTCTCTGCTCTAATTCATCTAAACAGAATCAAAACACTTTCTCGAGACTGTTGACATCCAGAGGAAGCGATCGGTACTGCATTCATATGCCCTTATATGGGCATTTTCATGAGGGAGGGGTTCCAAATGAGGCACTCTGTGAAAACCACTTTTTCCAGGACAGACAAATGGTTAAGTTTTAGAAAATTCAGAGTGTTTCCTATCCAATGGTACCAAATATGTGCATATCCTATTTTCTGGGCCTGAATGGGAGGCATTTTACTTTGGGCACGCCAGGCTCTCCAAAACGGTCACCTCGTGTGCTCATCCCTAAGAAGTTATTAACATAGAGGAAGGACATGTTCAGCTCTTTCTGGGTTACTGTTTACGTGACGAGAGCTGTGCCTTCTGAATGTTTTAAAGAGACACAAGTTCTATTAGAGGAAGTGTCAAAGTGCTGCGTAAATAGTCACACTAAGGTTACATGCCAAGCTACTGTTATGTTCATACTTTTTTATTTTTTATCCTGCCGTCGGTCTGCAGGGACACCACAGTGCAGAACTGAAGCACAATAACAAGCTGTGGTGTGACGCAGCATGTTTTGTTTTTGCAGCTGGTTTATGTGGACCTTGTTTAGCCTACACGTGGTTTGCATCTTTTTATAGTTCTGAAACGTGATGTGCTAGCAAGCATAATGGCAGTAAGCACCCGAGTGCAATGAGTTTCATTTGATTTATTTAGCCAGGATAGTCCACTTAGTAACACTTGCCACTGTTTCATCATATAAAATGTGTCTAGATATTAACACAGCATACCCAGTAAATAACCACAGCTAAAAAAACACAGAACCTACCCAGGAGCACACGGAACCTACCCAGGAGCACACGGAACCTACCCAGGAGCATGTAGTCATCATCTTTACAGAAGCAGTCAGTGTAGCCTAGTTTCGCTGCACCAATTAAAAGATCACTAGCCTTAATTTGTCAAAAAAGTTGCATATCATGGAAACCCTTGAATACTTTCTGAAATATATATATTTTATAGGAGTGCCTATAGCTGGGTTGGAGGCAAGGGAGCCTAGCTTCTTATGGCAACACTACACACACACTGGGCTGCAGTAGCACTGCCAATGTGAGTGGTCATTTCCCAAGTTGCCTACCTCTACTCTGTGTGCTGAGAGATTTGTTTTGACCTAGGATACGACGTGTTGACAGCAGTAACACCATTTAGGCCTACTTCTTCAAACCATATGACCTCATCTCATTTATAGGATGTGTACCCTTGGACTTTTTGTCAGTACACACACGGGTAGCAAGGTAGACTGAAAGTGTACTGCAGGCTTACAGCATGCTGAGATCAAATATGAGCAGATAATTTTCTGGTTGCATAGCCTACGTCATTCATACATTAGTCCTATACATGAATTGCACACACAGTCTGTTGAGTTAGATCAGCATTTCAGATGTGCTTCTATATCGGTTCATTCATACTTCAAGTTTATTTCAGGTAATTTCATTCTGGACCATTCAAGATCCGTCATATCATTTGTCTGGCCACACAACGGTACACACAATACAGGCTGAAGTTTTGTGGGCAAGTTTGAGAATCTAAGTTTTGGGCCTATAAGGCTAGGTCTTCTTTGAGAAAGACTAATGAGCTACAATGTTTGAAACCAGGGGTCGGGTATCAAGCGTCTCAGAGTAGGAGTGCTGATCAAGGATTCTTCATGTACTGTAGGTAGGAGGTCCTCTTTTAATGTCCTGGGTCACGTACTGTAAGAGGTTTGGCAGCAATGTTTGTGATATGTGTGTTAATTTTGGCAGGTTTACCCGTCTACAATACCTACTGTAGTGTGCGACGATCGCAAGCCCATAGTAACTCAATTGGGCGAACTGGCTAGCTACTATTGTTAGCTATCTAGATGGCCACGAAGAATTGTCATTTGTTAAACATTTAGTTTTAGGTAATTTCTGCCTGTTAAACTATCTGGTTAGCTAGATTATTACGATTACGATTAATTGAAGGGGGAGGTGTAGCATGAGGTAATACAGTAGGGGTAGTGCTTATCAAATGTAATGTTTTATACGTTCTCCACACTCTCGTCCTCACAAGAATGTAATCAAGAGAAGTCGTCAGAGAATGCACTCGGAGCATAAGAGTGTGAAGCACAGTAGTATGCATATTGAGAAACACGCTCGGTGTCGATCTGTTAATGTGGAATTGCCCTTGTATAACTTACTGTATTTAAGTACAACATATAACCTACTGTATGTATACTCACCTTTACGATGGGGGTAGACATCTATCTGTTGTGTAAAGGTAGCAGTTTGCACATTTCTTTACGGTTGCAGTGACCAGTTAATGTTTCACATGGTGGAACAAAGATTATACAAAAATACAATTTAAGACCCTGTAATTACACCAGCAATTATGATAACTGTAATATATAATAACCATACTTTATAATAAGATGTATTGATAAACAGTGATACAAAAGCAATCCGAGAGAGAGGAGATGAGGCAGAGTATATATCAGAGCGATGATGCAAGCCTACCGTTTGACATGATTATACTGTCTGTCCCTCTGGTGCTGTTACTGATGCTATTTCCCAGTACTTTTCTAACCTTCAGCTTTTGGCTGACAACAGCTTACCTATGAATCATGTTTCAACCTGAGGTAGGTGGATGTCGCTGACTCAGCAAAGCTAAGCAGCATCAATCTCGCTACCTGCAGATAATTGTTTGCTTCACTACATGGCATCTAGAAGTCATCGAGCAAATTCCAATGAGATGCCATTACAATAAATCAATAAAGAATGCAAAAAAGTACATTTGCAAAAAGTACAAAAAGCTACATTTTAGTATCTAGAACATTCCCTGGCCTGGGTTTATTTTTTTTAATTCAGATTTTCTATCATATCTCCACCTGAGGCTGGTTGCTCTTGCTCATTTCGATGGTGTATGACAGACATAATGTGCTTCCCTGGCTGGCTATTTATCACAGATTAGGCCTAATTCCAGACGGCTGCTGATGCTAACTGGACTTGTCAGGCCATCCCAGCAATACTGTCTGAGCTCTGCCAGGCGAGGCCAGCTCACATGGGCCTGTCCCCTGTACTGTTCTGTATGAATCCCAGCTAGCCACCCTCAAATCAGGCCTGTCACTGAACAAAGACTCCAAAACAAGACTCTTGGCTCCAGACATATTGTTGTTTGCCATCCCAAGAGTAGCACTGTCAGCTTAGATGTGATTACTTGACCCTCCCCTGCATTTAACCCATTCATTGTAGCAGGAAGATGAATGGACAACTTGTAGCAGGAAGACGAATGGTCTTCTTTCTGGTTTTGATTGGCCTTAATGTGGTATAGACGCCCGCCTATACCACAGACGGACACCAAAGTACAATGACACATTTTTACTGGAATGTTGGTATGATGACTTGTTCCCCATACATGCTAATATTTTGACCCCCGCTCCCTTTACACCGCTGCTACTCTGTTATCATTTATGGAAAGTCACTTTAATTCTCACCTCCGCTCTATACCTCGACTAACTGGTGCCCCTGCACATTGACTCTTTACTGGTACCCCCCTGTAGATAGTCTCGCTATTGTTATTTTACTGCTGCTCTTTAATTACTTGTTACTTTTATTCCTTATTCATATTTTTTATTTTTTTAACTGCATTGTTGGTTAGGGGCTCGTAAGTAAGGATTTCACTAAGGTCTACACCTGTTGTATTCGGCGCATGTGACTAATACAATTGTATTTGATTTAATCTAATGCTTTCAGAACACCCTGGACATGAGTCAACTTTGACCTTTTGGTTTCAGAACATCACCCGTCTCTACCTGCTAACTCTGAGGAACGAACAATTCTTCCATACAATACTTTATCGATTCAACAGTCTGCAGGCCTAAAAGTTGCATAGACAGTGATTCACATCCCTGTCAACAAGGCAGGTCCTACAGGCCCTAGTGTTATCGCACCTTGACTACTGTTCAGTCGTGTGGTCAAGTGCCACAAAAAAGGACGTAGGAAAATTGCAATTGGCTCAGAACACGGCAGCACAGCTAGCCCTTGGATGTACACAGAGAGCTAATGTCAATCTCTCCAAGCTGAAAGTGGAGGAGGGATTGACTTCGTCACTACTTTTATTTATGAGAGGTATTGACATGTTGAATGCACCAAGCTGTCTGTCTAAACTACTGGCACCCAGTTCTGACACCCATGCATACCCCATAAGACATGCCACAAGAGGTCTCTTCACAGTCCCCAAGTCCAGAACAGACTATGGGAGGCACACAGTACTGCATAGAGCCATGACTACATGGAACTCTATAAGTAACTCACACAACAGCAAAGGACCTTGATTTGAAAAACAGATAAAAAATAAAAAAAACACCTTATGGAATAACGGGGACTGTGAAGCAACACAAACATTGGCACAGACACGCACGCACGCATGCACGCGCACACACACAATAACATACGCACTATACATGCACATGGATTTAGTACTGTAGGTATGTGGTAGTGGTGGAGTAGGGGCCTGAGGGAACACAGTGTGTTGTGAAAACTGTGAATGTATTGTAATGTTTTTAAAATTGTATAAACTGCCTTAATTTAGCTGGATCCCAGGAAGAGTAGCTGCTGCTTTACATAAGTATTCAGACCCTTTACTCAGTACTTTGTTGAAGCACCTTTGGCAGCGATTACAGCCTCGAGGCTTCTTGGGTATGACGCTACAAGCTTGGCAAACCTGTATTTCTGGAGTTTCTCCCATTCTTCTCTGCAGATCCTCTCAAGCTCTGTCAGGTTGGATTGGGAGCGTGGCTGCACAGCTATTTTCACGTCTCTCCAGAGATGTTCGATCGGGTTCAAGTCCAGGCTCTGGCTGGGCCATTCAAGGACATTCAGAGACTTGTCCCGAAGCCACACCTGCGTTGTCTTGGCTGTGTGCTTAGGGTCATTGTCCTGTTGGAATGTGAACCTTTGCCCCAGTCTGAGCTCCTTAGCAGGTTTTCATCAAGGATATCTCTGTGCTCCGTTAACCTTTACCTCGATCCTGACTAGTCTCCCAGTCCCTGCCGTTGAAAAACATCCCCACAGTATGATGCTGCCACCATCATGCTTCACCGTAGGGATGGTGCCAGGATTCCTCCAGACGTGACGCTTGGCATTCAGGCCAAAGAGTTCAATCTTGGTTTCATCAGACCAGAGAATCTTGTTGTAGAAACATCTCAAGGATGATCAACTGAAACAGGACGCACCTGAGATCAAATTTGAGTCTCATTGCAAAGGGTCTGAATACTTAGAGAAGTTATTTCTGTTTTTATTTTTAATAAATGTGCAAAAATGTCTAAACCTGTTTTCGCTTGGTCATTATTGTGTTTGATGAGAATTTGTTTTTATTTGATTAATTTTAGAATCAGGCTGTAAAGTAACAACGTGGCAAAAGTCAAAAGGTCTGAATACTTTCCCAATGTAGTGTGTGTGTGCATACCGTTGAAGTCAAAAGTTTACATACACGTAGGTTGGAGTCATAAAAACTAGTTTTTCAACCACTCCGCAATGTCTTGTTAACAAACTATAGTTTTGGCAAGTCGGTTAGGACATCTACTTTGTGCATGACACAAGTACATTTTCCAACAATTGTTCACAGACAGATTATTTCACTTATAATTTACTGTATCACAATTCCAGTGGGTGAGAAGTTTACATACACTAAGTTGACTGCCTTTAAACAGCTTGGGAAATTCCAGAAAATGATGTCATGGCTTTAGAAGCTTCTGATTGGCTAATTGACATCATTTGAGTCAATTGGAGGTGTACCTGTGGATGTATTTTAAGACCTACCTTCAAACTCAGTGCCTCTTTGCTTGACATCATGGGAAAATCTAAAGAAATCAGCCAAGACCTCAGAAAACAAATTGTAGACCTCCACAGGTCTGGTTCATCCTTGGGAACAATTTCCAAACGCCTGAAGGTACCACGTTCATCTGTACAAACAATAGTACCCAAGTATAAACACCATGGGACCACTCAGCCGTCATACCGCTCAGGTAAGGGGCGGCAGGGTAGCCTAGTGGTTAGAGCGTTGGAATAGTAACCTGAAAGGTTGCAAGTTCAAATCCCCGAGCTGACAAGGTACATATCTGTCGTTCTGCCCCTGAACACTGTTCCTAGGCCGTCATTGAAAATAAGAATGTGTTCTTAACTGACTTAACTGAAAATATATACCGCTCAGGAAGGAGATGCGTTCTGTCTCCTAGAGAGGAACATACTTTGGTGCGAAAAGTGCAAATCAATCCCTGAACAACAGCAAAGAACCTTGTGACTTTTCTGGAGGAAACTGGCACAAAAGTATCAATATCCACAGTAAAACGAGTCTATATCGACAACCTGAAAGGCCTCTCAGCAAACCTCCATAAAAAAAAGCCAGACTACAGTTTGCAACTGCACATGGGGACAAAAATCATACTTTCTGGAGGAAAAAGGGGGAGGCTTGCAAGCCGAGGAACACCATCCCAACCGTGAAGCACGGGGGTGGCAGCATCATGCTGTGGGGGTGCTTTGCTGCAGGAGGGACTGGTGCCCTTCACAAAATAGATGGCATCATGAGGTAGGAAAATTACGTGGATATATTGAAGCAACATCTCAAGACATCAGTCAGGAAGTTAATGCTTGGTCGCAAATGGGTCTTCCAAATGGACAATGACCCCAAGCATACTTCCAAAGTTGTGGCAAAATGGCTTAAGGACAACATTCAAGGTATTGGAGTGGCCATCACAAAGCCCTAACCTCAATCCTATAGAAAATGTGTGGGCAGAAATGAAAAGTGTGTGCGAGCAAGGAGGCCTACAAACCTGACTCAGTTACACCAGCTCTGTCCGGATGAATGGGCCAAAATTCACCCAACTTATTGTGGGAAGCTTGTGGAAGGCTACCCGAAACGTTTGACCCAAGTTAAACAATTTAAAGGCAATGCTACCAAATACTAATTGAGTGTATGTAAACTTCTGACCCACTGGGAATGTAAACAAAATGAAAGCTGAAATAAATCATTCTCTCTACGATTATTCTGACATTTCACATTCTTAAAATAAAGTGGTGATCCTAACTGACCTACGACAGGGAATTTTTACTTGAATTAAATGTCAGGAATTGTGAAAAACTGAGTTTAGATGTATTTGGCTAAGGTGTATGTAAACTTCCGACTTCGTGTGTGTGTGTGTGTGTGTGTGTGTATATAAATAAAAGTCAAGGGGTCTGAATACTTTCCGAATGCATTGTGTGTGTGTGTGTGTGTGTGTATACACACACATATATATACACACATATATATATATAATCTTTGAGAACTAACAATCAGCTAAATAAAAGCTAGACAGGGAGAATTGAAAATTCCCAAAACAATTAATTTAGCAGTATTGTTTTTATGTTTGTGCAAAATAACACAGAATTAGCCAAATTAGCTTTGAAACTGCAAAATGTCCTGTCAGATCCATCCCAGAATATGTGTACGGACGTATAAATGCAACATGTAAAGTGTTGGTTTCATGAGCTGACATACAAGATTCCAGAAATTTTCTATAGGCACAAATAGCTTATTTCTCTCAAATTTTGTGCAGAGATGTGTTTACATCTCTGTTAGTGAGCATTTCTTTTTTGCCAAGATAATCCATCCACCTGACAGGTGTGGCAAATCAAGATGCTGATAGACAGCATGAGCATTACACAGGTGCACCTTCTGCGGAGACAATAAAAGCCCACTCTGAAATGTTTTATCACACAATGCCATAGATGTTTTGAGGGATCGTGCAATTATGTTGACTCCAGGAATGTCCACCAGCGCTGTTGCCAGAGAATTGAATGTTCATTTATCTACCATAAGCCGCCTCCAGCGCCGGTTTAGAAAATGTGGCAGTGTATCCAACCTGTCTTCACCACCGCAGACCATGTGTAACCACGCCAGCCCAGGACCTCTACATCCGGCTTCTTCACCTGCAGGATTGTCTGAGACCAGCTACCCAGACAGCTAATGAAACTGGAGTATTTCTTTCTGTAATAAAGCCTGTTTCTGATTGGCTTTGCCTGGCTTCCCAGTGGGTGGGTCTGGCTCACAAGTAAGTGGGTTAATGCCCACCCATGGCTGCACCCCTGCCTAGTCATGTGACATCCATAGATGTAATTTTATTTTTACTTAACCTTTATTTAACTAGGCAAGTCAGTTAAGAACAAATTCTTATTTACAATGCCGGCCTACACCGCCAAACGATGCTGGGCCTATTGTGCGCCGCCCTATGGGACTCCCAATCACAGCCAGTTGTGATACAGCCTGGATTTGAACCAGGGTGTCTGTAGTGATGCCTCTAGCGCTGAGATGCAGTGCCTTAGGCCACTGCGCCACCCGGGAGCCCTAATTAGGGCCTAATTTCGACGGATTTCCTTATATTAACTGTAACTCAGTAAAATCTTTGAAATTGTTGCGTTTTATATTTTTGTTCAGCATGGAATTACAGGAAATTAGCTTTAAAAAAATATATTTCTTTCAGCTCCATGAAGAAATTTGTAGAATGGCAGAAAATTGGCTTAAAAATGTCTGTACATCGCCAAGATGGTGGGCCTCTAAAATCTAGCCGCGTTGACGGGCCGGAGTGACTGTGCCATTTGCCACACCCCCTGCCAAGCCCACCACCTAAAGAAAAAAAAACTAGTTTGTAAGTTGTTCTATTCTCAGCATAGGCCATAACGAACTGTAAACAATGCAGAGCAGTTCATGTTCATAGCTCACTAATGACATGAGTCATAATCATGACACTCAACTGACTGCTGACTCTCTCCTCTGCCCCTCCCCCCACCACCTCTCTCTCTCTCTCTCTCTCTCTCTCTCTCTCTCTCTCTCTCTCTCTCTCTCTCTGTCTCCCCTCCCCCTAATCTCTTTATCCTCTCTCCTCTCCTCCCCTCTCCACCGTATTTGTCTCCCTTTCCTGCTCTGTCTTCCCCTCTCCGTCTCTCAATGCATTGCAGTGATGGACATGGAGTCTACAGTATGTGCCTTGTCCAATCAGAACGGCTGCATCCTGAACCCACTTCCTGTCTCCGAGACCAAACAGGAACAGGAAGTAGCTACACCTCCCTGTCTGAGGGTGCACCTGTACCACCTGGGCCAGGGCGGAGCCAGCAGCCAAGACCTCACCTACCCGGCAGGGGACTATGTGGCTGAGGAGCTGTGCATCGACGCGGCCAAGGCATGCGGTGAGTGAGCCAGTGCTCAGTGGTTTTCTGCTCCAAAGGAGATTATTTAATCAAGCATGAACAATGTTGAGTGGAACTTCAGCCATAAACAAGGACTGACACGTACTGCTTCGTGTTAGTAGTGCTTAGTTTGGGAACAAGATAATAGACATGCTATTTTCCCCTCAGTGCTTGTTTGAGGTATTAAAGTTTGGGCAGGTTTATGAGACTTTGCCGTTTTGTTCACTGTGCTCCCCTGTCTCTGACTTTAACTCTAAAGTATCATCTCTGGCCTTTGACCAAACCACTTCAGCGCTTGTTTCGTTAGTCTTAACGTTTGGCTAAAACACTTTAGTGATTGTTTCTCGTGTCGATAGACTGTGAGTGGTTCAGGCTTGTGCCAGATTCATTTAAAATGCTTAGACCACAGCATAGGCCTACACCAGTAGCCAAACACACACACACACACACACACACACACACACACACCCTCCCCACCCTTTTCCTTGTTTGTGACTGCTGTTGACACAACAGGGCCCAGAAACCACCGCCCGCATGCTTCAGGGGCCTGGATTGTCTGCTTGGTGATCCACATCCACACACACCAGGGTTTCCGTTAGAGAAATGTGACGCTGGACAAAGTGACTGGGAAGATTTTAATTTATCGGCCATTTGAGAAATGTACCGGACTCGTATGCATTGGGTTGTATAACCTATTAGGGTGTCCACCAACGGTGCCCAGAATTACAGATCCCATTTAGGTTATGGTAAATGCATCTTAACGGAACATGCAACTCCTGTAATGAAACACGAAATAACACGTCATTTTCAAACATTTGACAAAATGCAATTTGTGGGAACATGCCATTCTAAACAGCACACCACTCTCTCTCTACCGCACCTGCTATTTCGACCTCTGAATGCCCAGCTATAAAAAGCCCACTGACATTTACTCCTGATGTACTGACCTGTTGCACCCTCTACAACCACTGTGATTATTATTTGACCCTGCTGGTCATTATGAACGGTTGAACATGTTGGAGAATGATCTGGCCTTAATGGGCATGTGTTGTAATCTTCACCCGGCACAGCCAGAAGGGGTGCCACCCCTCAGAGCCTGGTTCCTCTCTAGGTTTCTTTCTAGGGAGTTGTTCCTAGCCACTGTGCTTCTGCATCTGCAGTGCTTGCTGTTTGGGGTTTTAAGTTTGGTTTCTGTATAGCACTTTGTGACTTCTGCTGATGTAAAAAGGGCTTTATAAATGATTTGATTGAAATTTGATTCCATGTGACAGAGATGAAAATCTGTTAGAATCTTCGAAAGAAGGACTCTAAAGATGAAACAACTAGCATGGGTTGCTAATATGACTAGCATGGTTTGCTAATATGACTAGGATGGGTTGCTAATATGACTAGGATGGGTTGCTAATATGACTAGGATGGGTTGCTAATATGACTAGCATGGGTTGCTAATATGACTAGCATGGTTTGCTAATATGACTAGGATGGGTTGCTAATATGACTAGGATGGGTTGCTAATATGACTAGGATTGTGCCTTTGGCTTCTGGACAACGAAAGAAAGTTAATATGAAAACCAATAGAACAGGAGAGAAATGGAATATGAGGAAGTCTTTCATAGGCGGCATGTCTAATAAGGCCTTAAAGTAAAATATATATGTATATGTGTGTACTCCTGTCTATACAGAAAGAAATAAAATCATTAAAAATATTTCACCAGAGAGCATCACTTGGCCACAGAGGAATCGAGAATCATTAGCTTCTTTACAAAATGAGCTGTGGATTGTTTGAAATCACAAGCTCGTAGGCCTGTGCCTATTTGGGAAACCCACATGGCAATAGGCCTAGCTGATTAGCTGTCAGTGAAAAGCATCTAAAATATGTTTGAAGATGGTGTCTTGAGTATCATTTTAAATGTTGAGACAAGAAGGGGTGTGTGGCGAAGATATAGGCATGTCTCTCGCACTCATTGTTTCATGTGAATTGTTTGCCCGTTGATTGTTTATTTTTTATCAATTCCCCATTACATATCTAACCAGTAGTAAATGTACTGTTAATCCCTGTCATTTGGTTACATACATTTATGTTAATGCATTAGTCATTTAGTGTTCTCATTCTCGCAGTGGAAACATTGTTTGCAGAGTTCACAACCTGCTACACTTGTGAGTAATCCGTTTAGATTTATTTCAGAACCATCATTTACAAGTTTTGTAAAAAAAAATAGTATTTTGTTTGGAGGGTCCCATGTGAGCAATGAGCATGTGTCTGGTTTCTCTGTCCTGCTAATATTGAGGGAGCGCACACGACTGAGCATGCATATAAGTAACTAGTCTGCTGCGAGCAAATGTAGGTAAGTTCCCATTTGGGGATGTCCGATTTCTGATTGTCTTAACTCACCACTTCCACCACTAATAAGCTGAGCTTCTCAGAAAGGTTTTCTTCAGCTCACACAAAGTCAATGATGTCTGTTTTTTTAACATCCATTGCAAATGATAATAGTTCCTCACAGTATTTGATAAATCTTTCCAACAATCTTTCCTTCAATAATCACCATGCATTGGTGTGAAAGACCAAAATATCATGCTCTGATGATCCCATATATCAAGTGGAAATGTCCTAAAATACCAGAACACTCTCTTGCGCAAAAACAAGGAGCCCGTAAATAGGCTAGCTGATACAGTGTTGCAAGTTCGATAGTGTCATCTTCAGGACACCCAGTTAATTGATTTGATACAATGTTGCACTTCACTAGCAATAGTTCAAGTCAAGACCAATAGAAAAGGAGCTGAGTAGAGAGATGAATGCAATTAAAATAACCTGGATTTTCATCAGGATATTTTCTACTGTTTTTATAAAGGTAAGAGACATGCCTCATAATATCAACTAAAATATTCAGATTTCAAACAATTAAAGGTACAGTATGCAGAAATCGCTGTGCCATTTTTTTGGTTGCAAAATTTCTAATAGTTTGCCTAATTTCAGTTTGTCACAGAACAAGCAATGTGTAGAGAATTATTGTACCATCTAAACCGCTGTGAAATGTCTTTTCTAGAACCAAAATATTGTGTTTTCATCTTTTTAAAGCTGGTGTACAAAACCGAAAGTAAAAGACGTAAAAACAAAACTTAAGAACGGAAAGCATAGAAATAGTGCACATATCATATCTACTGCTTCTTAGACTTGCTTTCAATGAGTGACAAATCTATAACTCATATTTTTATGTAAATTCGGTCGGGTCGCCCAAAAAGTGACATATTGCCGCTTTAAGTATGTTTTCAAAGTAAAGTGGTGGGTGACGCACTGATTGCCTACACTTGAATGGTGAATGGGAGGCACGCTTCAATTACCAAATAAAACCAGTAGCTCTTTTTAATTGTGGCCATGGAAACCATTTTTAACAAGCGATTGCATTTAGAATTGTTACGCAATGACTGGACTTATAAAATAACATGTTTTACTCCAGCAGTAACCAGCTGAGGAGCTGCAGCAGAAACACTGGTGGAAGAAGTACCCAATTGTCATACTTAAGTAAAAGTAAAGATACCTTTTAATAGAAAATGACTCAAGTAAGTCACCCAGTAAAATACTACTTGAGTAAAAGTCTAAAAGTATTTGGTTTTACATATACTTATATACAGTGCCTTCGGAAAGTATTCAGACACACATTTGGTTATGTTAGACTTATTCTAAAATGTATTAAATAAAAAAGAATCAGGTGTGCCTTAAGTTAATTTGTGAAATTCTTTCCTTAATGCGTTAGAGCCAATCAGTTGTGTTGTGACGAGGTAGGAGTGGTATAAGGGCCAGATGATAGCCCTATTTGGTAAAATAACAGCTCAAATAAGCAAAGAGAAATGACAGTACATCATTACTTTAAGACCATGAAGGTCAGTCAATATGGAAAATTTCAAGAACTTTGAAAGTTTCTTCAAATGCAGTTGCAGAAACCAAGCGCTATGATGAAACTGGCTCTCATGAGGACTGCCACAGGAAAGGAAGACCCAGAGTTACCTCTGCTGCAGAGGATAAGTGCATTAGAGTTACCAGCCTCAGAAATTGCAGCCCAAATAAATGCTTCACAGAGTTCAAGTAACAGACACATCTCAACATCAACTGTTCAGAGGACACTGCGTGAATCAGGGCTTCATGGTCAAATTGCTGCAAAGAAACCACTACAAAAGGACACCAATATGAAGAAGAGGCTTGCTTGGGCCACAAAACACAAGCAATGGACATTAGACCGGTGGAAATCTTTCCTTTGGTCTGATGAGTCCAAGTTTTAGATTTTTGGTTCCAACAGTCGTGTCTTTGTGAGACGCAGAGTAGGTGAACAGAGGATCTCCGCAAGTGTGGTTCCCACCGTGAAGCATGGAGGAGGAGGTGTGGGGGTGTTTTGCTGGTGACACTGTCTGATTTTTTTAGAATTCAAGGCACACTTAACCTGCATGGCTACCACAGCATTCTGCAACGATACGCCATCCCATCTGGTTTGGGCTTAGTGGGACTCAATTGTTTTTCAATAGGACAATGGCCAAAACACACCTCCAGGCTGTGTAAGGGCTATTTGACCAAGAAGGAGAGTGATGGAGTGCTGCATCAGATGACCTGGCCTCCACAATCACCCGACCTCAACCCAATTGAGGTTGTTTGGGATGAGTTGAAAAGCAGCCAACAAGTGCTCAGCATATGTGGAAACTCTTTCAAGACTGTTGGAAAACGATTCCTCATGAAGCTGGTTGAGAGAATGCCAAGTGTGCAAAGCTGTCATCAAGGCAAAGGGTGGCTACTTTGAAGAATATAAAGTATATTTTGATTTAACACTTTTTTGCCTACTACATGATTCCATATGTTATTTCAAATCAAATCAAATGTTATTTGTCACATACACATGGTTAGCAGATGTTAATGCGAGTGTAGCAAAATGCTTGTGCTTCTAGTTCCGACCATACAGTAGTATCTAACAAGTAATCTAACAATTTCACAACTACCTTACACACACAAGTGTAAAGGAATGAATACGAGTATGTACATTTTTAAATATATGGATGAGCGATGGCTGACCGGCATAGGCAAGATGCAGTAGATGGTATAGAGTACAGTATATACATATGAGATTAGTAATGTAGGATATGTAAACATTATATAAGTGGCATCGTTTAAAGTGGCTAGTGATACATTTATTACATCCACTTTAATTATTAACCTGTTACGGATCCAATCCCGTGAACGGGATCGATTTTGACAACATCCGGTGAAATGCCAAATTCAAATTACAAAAATACTAATTTCAAACAGTCATGAAAATACAAATGCTGCACACCCTTCAAAAGCTTAGACTCTTGTTAATCTAACAGCATTGTCAGATTTCAAAAAGGATTTACGGCAAAAGCAGAACATTTGATTGTCTGAGGACAGCACCACACTCAAACTCAATTAGCATAATAACAACCAGCAGAGGTGTCACAACTCAAATATAGCATAAAATAAATCGCTTACCTTTGATCTTCCTCTGATGGCATATCAAAGTGTCCAGGTTATCGAACAAAATGACCTTTTATTGTGTAAAGTGGTTGGCGCGTTTTGTTCAGTAATCCACCTACCCAAAGGCTTTCATCCATGCAGACAAACGATATCCCAAAAGTACCCGTAAAGTTCGTCGAAAAAAGTCAAACGGCATTTGTAATCAATAGTCAGATACACTTAAATGAATATACACTATAATTTTTCATATGGAATATAACCTGTTGAATAGAAGAGAAAAGGAACTGAGCGCGCATTCCCTGTTACGTGCAAAATCCTAAACAGGACACTTGATGTGAACTCAGGAACAAGTGGTCTTACTCCCTTGATTTTCATGATTGAAACTTACAACCTTTTTCTAAAGACTGTTGACATCTAGTGGAAGCCATAGGAACTGCAATCTGGGGGTTAAACTATGAGGCTTTGAATAGCTGGCCTATTGAAAATAGTGTGACATGACTGATTCAGACATCCCGGATGGATTTCGCTCTGGTTTTTGCCTGCCATATCAGTTCTGTTATACTCACAGACATTATTTTAACAGTTTTAGAAACTTCAATGTTTTCTATCCAAAGCTACTAATTGATATTATGCATATCCTAGCTTCTGGGCCTGAGTAACATATGTTTACTTTGGGCACGTTTTTAATCCGAACTTCAAAATACTGCCCCCTAGCCCTAAGAAGTTAAAGTGGCTAGAGATTTGAGTCGATGGCCGAACGGCATAGGCAAGATTCAGTATAGAGTACAGTGTCTACATATGAGATGAGTAATGTCGGATATGTAAACATTATATAATTTTTTTTTTTTAAGTGGCTAATGATACATTTGTTATATCCAATTTTCAATTATTTAAAGTGGCTAGAGATTTAAGTCCGTATGTTGGCAGCAGCCACTCAATGTTAGTGATGGCTGTTTAACAGTCTGGTGGCCTTGAGATTGAAGCTGTTTTTCAGTCTCTCGGTCCCAGCTTTGATGCACCTGTACTGACCTCGCCTTCTGGATGATAGCGGGGTGAACAGGCAGTGGCTCGGGTGGTTGTTGTCCTTGATGATCTTTTTGGCCTTCCTGTGACATCGGGCAGATAGTTTACCCCCGGTGATGCGTTGTGCAGTCCTCACTACCCTCTGGAGAGCCTTACGGTTGTGGGCAGAGCAGTTGCTGTACCAGGCGGTGATACAGCCCGACAGGATGCTCTCGATTGTGCATCTGTAGAAGTTTGTGAGTGATTTTGGTGACAAGCCGAATATTTTCAGCCTCCTGAGGTTGAAGAGGCGCTGTTGCGCCTTTTTCACCACGCTGTCTGTGTGGGTGGACAATTTCAGTTTGTCCGTGATGTGTACGCCGAGGAACTTAAAACTTTCCACCTTCTCCACTACTGTCCCGTCGATGTGGATGGGGGGTGCTCCCTCTGCCTGTTTCCTGAAGTCCACGATCATCTCCTTAGTTTTGTTGACATTGAGTGAGAGGTTATTTTCCTGACACCACACTCCGAGGGCCCTCACCTCCTCCCTGTAGGCTGTCTCATCGTTGTTGGTAATCAAGCCTACCACTGTAGTGTTGTCAGCGAACTTGATGATTGAGTTGGAGGCGTGCTTGGCCACGCAGTCATGGGTGAACAGGGAGTACAGGAGAGGGCTGAGAACGCAGCCTTGTGGGGCCCCAGTGTTGAGGATCAGTGGGGTGGAGATGTTGTTTCCTACCCTCACCACCTGGGGCCGGCCCGTCAGGAAGTCCAGGACCCAGTTGCACAGGGCTGGTTCGAGACCTAGGGTCTCGAGCTTAATGACGATTTTGGAGGGTACTATGGTGTTAAATGAGCTGTAGTCGATGAACAGCATTCTTACATAGGGCCGTGTCAGTGGCACTGTATTGTCCTCAAAGCGAGCAAAGAAGTTGTTTAGTTTGTCTGGGAGCAGGACATCGTGGTCGGCGACGGGGCTAGTTTTCTTTTTGTAGTCCGTGATTGACTGTAGACCCTTCCACATTCCTCTCGTGTCTGAGACGTTGAATTGGGACTACTTTGTCTCTATTGACGCTTAGCTTGTTTGATTGCCTTGCGGAGGGAATAGCTACACTGTTTGTATTCAGTCATGTTTCTAGTCGCCTTACCCTGGTTAAAAGCAGTGGTTTACGCTTTCAGTTTTGTGCGAATGCTGCCATCAATCCACCGTTTCTGGTTGGGGAAGGTTTTAATATTTGCTATGGGTACAACATCACCAATGCACTTGCTAATAAACTCGCTCACCGAATCAGCGTATACAGCAATGTTGTTGTCTGATGCTATCCGGAACTTATCCCAGTCCATGTGCTCGAAGCAATCTTGAAGGGTGGAATCAGATTGGTCGGACCAGCGTTGAACAGACCTGAGCACGGGCGTTCCCTGTTTTAGTTTCTGTCTATAGGCTGGGAGCAACAAAATGGAGTCATGGTCAGACTTGCTGAAAGGAGGGCAGAGAATGGCCAGGTATGCGTCGCGGAAGTTAGAATAACAATGATCCAGGATTTAGCAACATTTTAGGGAGCTTTGTTTTCAGATTAGCCTTGTTAAAATCCCCAGCCACAATAAATGCAGCCTCAGGATATGTGGTTTCCAGTTTACATAGAGTCCTATATATTTCTTTCAGTGCCGTCAATGTGTCAGCTTGAGGGGGGATATATGCGACTGTGATTATAATCGAGGAGAATTCTCTTGGTAGATAATGCGGTCGGCATTTGATTGTAAGGAATTCTATGTCAGGTGAACAAAAGGACTTGAGTTCCTGTATGTTGTTATGATCACACCACGACTCGTTAATCATAAGGCACACACCCCCGCCCTTCTTCTTACCAGATAGATGTTTGTTTCTGTCGGCGCGATGCGTGAAGAAACCATGTGGCTGTACCGACTCTGATAACGTGTCCTGAGTGAGCCATGTTTCCGTGAAGCAAAGAACGTTGCAGTCGCTGATGTCTCTCTGGAAGGCAACCCTTGCTCGGATTTCGTCTACCTTGTTGTCCAGAGACTGGACATTGGCAAGTAGTATACTCGGGAGCGGTGCGCGATGTGCCCGTCTACGGAGCCTGACCAGAACACCGCCCCGTCTACCCCTTCTCCTGCGCCGCCGTTGTTTTGGGTCGCCGGCTGGGATCCAGTCTATTGTCCTGGTTGGTGGACCAAACAGANGCTGTACCTGCATCACCGAGACACATTACATGCAGCCTCAGGATATTTGGTTTCCAGTTTCCAATGAATTTCTTTCAGTGCCGTCGATGTGTCAGCTTGAGGGGGGATATATGCGACTGTGATTATAATCGAGGAGAATTCTCTTGGTAGATAATGCGGTCGGCATTTGATTGTAAGGAATTCTATGTCAGGTGAACAAAAGGACTTGAGTTCCTGTATGTTGTTATGATCACACCACGACTCGTTAATCATAAGGCACACACCCCCGCCCTTCTTCTTACCAGATAGATGTTTGTTTCTGTCGGCGCGATGCGTGAAGAAACCATGTGGCTGTACCGACTCAGATAATGTGTCCTGAGTGAGCCATGTTTCCGTGAAGCAAAGAACGTTGCAGTCGCTGATGTCTCTCTGGAAGGCAACCCTTGCTCGGATTTCGTCTACCTTGTTTTCCAGAGACTGGACATTGGCAAGTAGTATACTCGGGAGCGGTTCATGATGTGCCCATCTACGGAGCCTGACCAGAAGATCGCTGCGTCTCCCCCTTCTCCTGCGCCGCTGTTGTTTTGGGTTGCCGGCTGGGATCCAGTCTATTGTCCTGGTTGGTGGACCAAACGTAGGATCCGCTTCGGGAAAGTCGTATTCCTGGTCTTAACTTCTTAGGGATGAGCACACGAGGTGACCGTTTTGGAGAGCCTGGCGTGCCCAAAGTAAAATGCCTCCCATTCAGGCCCAGAAAATAGGATATGCACATATTTGGTACCATTGGATAGGAAACACTCTGAATTTTCCAAAACTTGGTACTGCATATGAATGCAGTACCGATCGCTTCCTCTGGATGTCAACAGTCTCGAGAAAGTATTTTGATTCTGTTCAGATGAAATAGAGCAGAGAAGAAGAGGAAATCAGGAAGTGTCTCTTTTGGAAGTCTATAGGAGTGGACGCGCGCTCTCGCCAAGCGCGCACTGTGTTTTTTATCCGTCTTTAGAGCTCAGTTTATATTCCGGTTGATTTATTATAGTAAATATACGTAAAAGTGTTCCTAAGGATACATTTAAAACTATGTTTGATTGTTCTTGGACAAGTTTATAGGTATAAGATGAACGAGTTCTCGTCACGTTTCAATGGAGTAGTGGACGCTGTAGTTTTTGATTATAACGCGCGAACCAAATGGAGATTTATGGATAAAATACATGACTTTTTCTAACAAAAGAACCATGGATTGTCTTCGTTGGACACTTAGGAAGACCTCAGCAGAAGTTCTTCAACAGGTAATTGATTTGTTTTCGCTGTGAAATGTGTTTTCTGTGAACCGTGGAGGCTTATGAAATTATGGTAATGGAAAAAATATGTTGGGTGCTACCCTCAAACAATCAAATGTTGTGCTTTCGCCGTAAAGCCTTTTTGAAATCTGACAACGCTGTGATATTGCCAAGAAACAGAGCTTTTGATGAGTATGGAACACTTGTATATTAGTGGATGTTTAATAATTCAACTTTTGGATTTTGAATTTGGCGCCTTGCATTTCACCTGGTAGTGTCGGGAGTGGGGCGCTAGCGCCCCAGTGATCCCTGAGAGGTTAATGTTGGTAAGTTGACGTTGCTCTTATATCCAATAGTTCCCCCCGGCTGTATGTAATAAAACTTAAGATTTCCCGGGATAACAATGTAAGAAGTAATACATAAAAAAAGAAAATACTGCATAGCTTCCTGAGAACGTGAAGCAAGGCTGCCATCTCTGTCGGCGCCGGAAGTAGTTTCATGGTTTTGATGTCTTCGCTATTTTTCTACAATGTAGAAAATAGTACAAATTAAAAGCCTTGAATGAGTAGGTCTGTCCAAACTTTTGACTGGTACTGTAAATAATCAGATCCTTTTGCTATGAGAATCGAAATTGAGCTCCGGTGCATCCTGTTTCCATTGATCATCCTTGAGATGTTTCTACAACTTAATTGGAGTCCACCTGTGGAACATACAATTGATTGGCCATGATTTGGACACACACCTGTCTATATTAGGTCTCACAGTTGCCAGTGTATGTCAGAGCAAAAACCAAGCCTTGAGGTCGAAGGACTTGTCTGTAGAGCTCTGAGACAGGATTTTGTTGAGGCACAGATCTGGGGAAGGGTTCCAAAAAATGTCTGCAGCATTGAAGGTCCCCAAGAACACAGTGGCTTCCATCATTCTTAAATGGAAGAAGTTTAGAACCACTAAGACGCTTCCTAGAATTGCCCGTCCGGCCAAACTGAGCAATCGGGGGAGAAGGGCCTTAGGCCGGGCGGTGACCAAGAACCTGACGGTCACTCTGACAGAGCTCCAGAGTTCCTCTATGGAGAATGGAGAACCTTCCAGAAGGACAACCATCTCTGCAGCACTCCACCAATCAGGCATTTTATTGCAGAGTGGCCAGACAGAAGCCACTCCTCAGTAAAAGGCACATGACAGCCCGCTTGGAGTTTCCCAAAAGGCACCTAAAGACTCTCAGACCATGAGAAACAAGATTCTCTGGTTTAACTATTTGGCCTGAATGCCAAGCGTCACGTCTGGAGGAAACCTGGCACCATCCCTACGGTGAAGCATCGTGGTGGCAGCATCATGCTGTGGTGATGTTTTTCGGCGGCAGGGACTGGGAGACTAGTCAGGATCGCGGTAAAGATGAACGGAGCAAAGTACAGGTAGATCTTGGTTGAAAACCTTCTCCAGAGTGCTCAGGACCTCATAATGGTCTTTGTCCTGTTGGAAGGTGAACCTTCCACAGGACAATGACCCTAAGCACACAGCCAAGACAACGCAGGTGTGGCTTCGGGACAAGTCTCTGAATGTTCTTGAATGGCCCAGCCAGAGTCTGGACTTGAACCCGATCGAACATCTCTGGAGAGACCTGAAAATAGCTGTGCAGCCACGCTCCCAATCCAACCTGACAGAGCTTGAGAGGATCTGCAGAGAAGAATGGGAGAAACTCCCGAAATACAGGTTTGCCAAGCTTGTAGCGTCATACCCAAGAAGACTCGAGGCTGTAATCGCTGCCAAAGGTGCTTCAACAAAGTAGTGAGTAAAGGGTCTGAATACTTATGTAAATGTGATATTTCCATTTATTTTATTTTATAAATTAACAATTTCTAAAAACCTGTTTTTGCTTCGCCATTATGCGGTATTGTGATGTCATTATGGGGTGTTGTCTAGATTGATGAAAAAAAAAAAAAAAAAATTTGAATTAGGTTGTAACCTAACGAAATGTGGAAAAAGTCAAGGGGTCTGAATACTTTCCAAATGCACTGTTTATACTTATACGTATACTCATACTTAAGCCAGAAGAGGGAAGAACCTTTCCCAGCCATGAAAGCTGCCAGAGCGCATGGGGGACATTGCTTACATCCGTTATGACACTCTCGTTGTCCACCCTCTCTCCCAGAAGCCTGGAAGGGATAAGAGAGCCAAGCCTAGCTTCAACCCCGCAGCACACACATATACACACCAACTGCTGAATGTATATATTTTCTCTTGTTTTGTTTGCTCTTTTCCATATTATGTCCATCTCTGATAAGATACCCAGGAAAGGACTGAAAATAGACCATATTAATATATGTAACCTTAGAAATAAGGTTAATGAAATCAATAACTTGATAACATTAATATATTAGCCATTTCTGAGACTCACTTAGATAATTAATTTGATGATACAATATTAGCAATAGAAGGATATAACCGCTATAGAAGAGACAGAAATGCTTATGCGGGAGGTGTTGCTGTATATATTCAGAGCCATAACCCTGTAATGCTTAGAGAATATGTTATGTCAAGTGCTATTGAAGTGTTGTGGTTGCAGGTTCACTTGGCACATCTAAAGCCTTTTCTTTTGGGGGCGTTGCTATAGGCCACATAGTGCTAACACTCAGTATCTTAATAATGTGTGAATTGCTTGATAGTGTATGTGATGTAAACAGAGGTCTACTTTCTTGGGGACCTGAATATTGACTGGTTTTCAAGTTTCAAGTTGTCCACTCAAGAGGAAGCTTCTCACTGTAACCAGTGCCTGTAATCTGGTTCAGGTTATTAATCAACCTACCAGCGTATTTACAAACATTACAGGAACAAGATCATCCACATGGAGTGTTTAGATCACAGTTTTACTAATGCTGTAGAACTTTGTTCTGAAGCTGTATCTGTACTCATTGGATGCAGTGATCACAATTATAGTGGCTATATCCAGGAAAGCCAAAGTTTCAACAGCTGGGCCTAAAATATTATATAAGAGATAATAGAAAAGATTTTGCTGTGACTTATGTGGATGATGTTAAAAGTTATGTTGCTCTGATGTGATTAATGAGGAGCATCCAGACGCTGCACTTGATGAATTTATGAAATTGCTTCTTCGAATTATTGATAAACATGCACCTGTTAAAAAACGGACTGTTAGAACTGTTAAGGCTCCATGGATTGATGAGGAATTGAAAATCTGTATGGTTGAATGAGATGGGGCAAAAGTCTGGCTGCACATCTGTCTGGCTGACTTACTGCAAATTGAGAAATTATGTGACTAAACTCAACAAAAAGAAGAAACTGTATTATGATGCCAAGATCAATGATATAAAGAATGATGGAAAAAACATTTTGGAGTACTTTCTAAATGAAATTATGGGCAGAAAGACATTCAACTCCATCTTTCATTGAATCAGATGGCTTATTCATCACAAAACCATTTGATGTTGTCAATAATTGTTTTGATTACTTCATTGGCAAAGTGGGAGAACTTAGGCAGGAAATGCCAACAACGAACAGTGCTCCATCGTATTCATGCATAAAAAAAAAACATATAATGAAGCAAAAAAGCATTGCAAGTTTGAATTCTGTAAAGTTAGTGTGGGAGAGGTGTGAAAATGATTATCGATCAATAATGACAAACCTCCTGGCATTTACAACTTAGATTGAAAGCTACTGAGGGTGGTAGCTGACTCTATAGCCACTCCTGTCATATTTTTAATCTGTCTAGAGGAAAGTCTTTGTCCTCAAGCCTGGAGAGAAGCCAAAGTAATTCTGCTACCCAAGAGTGGTAAAGCTGCCTTTACAGCAAAATGTTGGGAAAATGTGTTTTTCTGTAAACAAATTAGTAACAGACTTTCAGCATGCTTATAGAGAAGGGCACTCATGTGACACATTGACACAAATGACTGACGATTGGTTGAAAGAAATTGATAATAAGATTGTGGGTGCTGTACTGTTAGGTTTCAGTGCAGCCTTTGATATCATTGACCATAACCTCTGCCATATCGTGGATTCAGAGATATCCTTCTAATAGAACTTAAAGGGTTTTCTTTAATGGAAGCTTTTCTAGGTAAAGTGTGGTGTACCGCATGGCAGGCCCTCTACGCTTTTCGATTTTTACCAAGAACTTGGCATTAAACAAAGCATGTGTGTCTATGTATGCTGGTGATTCAGCCACATATGTATCAGCAACCACAACTAATGAAGTCACTGAAACCCTTAACAAAGAGTTCCAGTCTGTTTTGGAATGGGTGGTCAGTAATAAACTGGTCCTGAACATCTCTAAAACTAAGAGCATTGTGTTTGGTACAAATCATTCCTTAAGTTCTAGACCTCAGCTGAATCTGATAATGAATGGTGTGGCTGTTGAACAAGTTGAGGAGACTAAATTACCTAGTGTTACCTTACATTGTAAACTGTCATGGTCAAAACAGAGATTCAATGGGTGTAAAGATGGGGAGAGGTCTAGCCGTAATAAAGAGATGCTCTGCTTTTTTGACACCACACTCCAAAAAGCAAGTCCTGCAGGCTCTAGTTTTATCTAATCTTGATTATTGCCCGGTCGAGTGCTACAAGGAAAGACCTAGTTAAGCTGCAGCTGGCCAAGAACAGAGTGACACATCTTGCTCTTCATTGTACCCAGAGGGCTGATATAAATACTATCCATGCCAGTCTCTCTTGGCTAAGAGTTGAGGAGAGACTGACTGCATCACTTTGTCTTTTTGTAAGAAATAATGTATTGAAAATCCCAAATTGTTTGTATAGTCAACTTACACAAAAAACTAAAGCAACACCTCACGGCACAACGCCTCTCCCCTATTTGACCTGGATAGATAGTTTGTGTGTATGTATTGATATGTTGGCCACGTGCCTTTAAAAAAATTGATGTAGTTCTGTTCTTGTCTATTAATATTCTGTATTATGTCATGTTTTGTGTTGACCACAGGAAGAGTAGCTGCTGCTTTTGCAACAGCTAATGGGGATCCTAATAAAATAGAAAAAAATACCCAAAAGAAAATGTTTTTGCTAAAATATACTTAAGTATCAAAAGTAAAAGTATAAATTATTTCAAGTCAGACAGCACAATTTTTTTTTACCGGATAGCCAGGGGCACACCAACACTCAGACATCATTTACAAACAAAGCATTTGTGTTTAGTGACTCCGCCAGGCCAGAGGCAATAGGGATGACCAGGGATGTTCTCTTGATAAGTGTGTAAATGGGACCATTTTCCTGTCCTGCTAAGTATTCAAAATGTAACTAGTACTTCTGGGTGTCAAGGAAAATGTATGGAGTAATAAGTACATTATGTAGTGACGTAAAAGTTGTCCCAAATATAAAAAGTTAATTACAGATACCAACAAAAAACAAGTTAAGTAGTACTTTAAAGTATTTTTTACTTAAGTACTTTACACCACTGAGCAGACATCCCACTCTGTATGCCTGTGATAGTTGTGTTGGATAAATAAGAAAATACACACACGCACATTTTAATTATGCCAAAATATGCTAATTAATCTATAGACCGATAAGCATGTTGGCTAAATGTATTTCCAACAATGAATAAAAAGCATTATTTTGCAATGGGATTGGGTTTTGTTCCCCGGTTAATTTGGCTGGCAACAATTTTTTTTTTATCTGCAAAAAAAGGCCAAAAGCAAGCATTTACTAGCTGAAACCAACTGAAACCCTGACACACACACATCTGGGTGGATGCCATTCACCACCAGTGGAGGCTGGTTGGAGGAGCTATAGGAGGACTGTCTTGTAATGGCTGGAATGGAGTAAAATTGTGATTTCAGTATGCTTGATGTGGTTATTGTTCTGTTTATTCCATTCCAGCTATTATAATGAGCCTGTCCTCCTACAGCTCCTCACACCAGCCTCTTCTGCAAACCACATACCTCACACACGTCCCTGTCCTGTGACTGCTGTTGACTCCAAAGGGCCCAGACTCCACCGCTCATTCAAATCCACGCACCACCCATATCACAGACTGCCCCCAGCCTCCATCAGAACCTACATTGGCTCCAAATACAAGACTAGTGTCTGGCCTGACGTTAGTGTCTTGGTGTGATCCTGGACAACACCCAGTGATTCTCTGCAAACATCAAGGCATTGAGACTCCTGCAGGTTTATGCTCTACAACACCTGTAGTGTACTACCTTTCCTCACACAGAAAGCAGAGCAGGTCCTAATCCAGACAAATTAAACCACTTCTTTGCTCGCCTTTGAGGACAATACAGTGCCACTGACGGCCCGCTTTCCAAAGCTTGCGGGCTCTCCTTCTCCGTGGCCAGCGTGAGTAAAACATTTAAATGTGTTAACCCTCGCAAGGCTGCCGGCCCAGACGGCATCCTTAGCAGCGCCCTCAGAGCATGCGCAAACCAGCTGGCTGGTGTGTTTACGGACATATTCAACCAATCCCTATCCTAGTCTGTTGTCTCCACATGCTTCAAGATGGCCACCATTGTTCCTGTTCCCAAGAAAGCTAAGGTAACTGAGCTAAATGACTATCGCCCCGTTGCACTCACTTCTGTCATCATGAAGTGCTTTGAGAGACTAGTCAAGGATCACATCACCTCCACCCTACCTCCATCGCCAACCCACTGAACACTGCCCTATCCCATCTGGACAAGAGGAATACCTATGTAAGAATGCTGTTCATTGACTACAGCTCAGCATTTAACACCATAGTACCTTCCAAACGTTTCATCAAACTTTTCATCAGACCCTGCCCTGTGCAACTGGGCCTGAACTTTCTGACAGACCGCCCCCAGGTGGTGAAGGTAGAAAATCTCCACCCTGCTGATCCTCAACACTGGGGCCCCACAAGGGTGCATTCTCAGCCCTCTCCTGTATAGTGCCTTGCAAAAGTGTTCATCCCCCTTGGTGTTTTTCCTATTTTGTTGCATTACAACCTGTAATTTTAAATAGATTTTATTTGGATTTCATGTAATGGACTTACACAAAATATTCCAAATTGGTGAAGTGAAATGAAAAAAATAACTTGTTTCAAAAAATAAATAAAAAAACAACAACTGAAAAGTAGTGCGTGCGTATGTATTCACCCCCTTTGCTAAGAAGCCCATAAAGAAGATCTGGTGCAAGAAATTACCTTCAGAAGTCACATAATTAGTTAGATTGCACACAGGTGGACTTTAAGTGTCACATGATCTCAGTATATATACACCTGTTCTGAAAGGCCCCAGAGTCTGCAACACCACTAAGCAAGGGGCACCACCAAGCAAGCGGCACCATGAAGACCAAGGAGCTCTACAAACAGGTCAGGGACAAAGTTGTGGAGAAGTACAGATCAGGATTGGGTTCTAAAAAAAAAATATCTGAAATTTTGAACATCCACGGAGCACCATTTAAATCCGTTATAAAAAAAATTGAAAGAAATTTTCACCACAACAAGCCTGCCAAGAGAGGGCTGCCCACCAAAACCAACGGACCAGGCAAGGAGGGCATTAATCAGAGGCAACAAAGAGACCAAAGATAACCCTGAAAGAGCTGCAAAGCTCGACAGTGGAGATTGGAGTATCTGTCCATAGGACCACTTTAAGTTGTACACTCCAGAGCTGGGCTTCACAGAAGAGTTGCCAGAAAAAAAGCTATTGCTTAAAGAAGAAAATAAGCAAACCTGTTTGGTTTTCACCAAAAGGCATGTGAGAGACTCTCCAAACATATGGAATAAGGTACTCTGGTCAGATGAGACAAAAATTTTGCCTTTTGTCCATCAAGGAAAATGCTATGTCTGGCGCAAACCCAACACCTCTCATCTCCCCGAGAACACCTTCCCCACAGTGAAGCATGGTGGTGCCAGCATCATGCTGTGAGGATGTTTTTCATCTGCAGAGACTGGGGAAACTGGTCAGAATTGAAGGAAAAAAAACAGGGAAATTCTTGAGGGAAACCTGTTTCAGTCTTCCAGAGATTTGAGACTGGGATGGAGGTTTACCTTCCAGCAGGACAATCACCCTAAGCATACTGCTAAATTAACACTCGAGTGGTTTAAGGGGAAACATTTAAATGTCTTGTAATGGCCTAGTCAAAGCCCAGACCTCAATCCAATTGAGAATCTGTGGTATGACTTAACGATTGCTGTACACCAGCGGAACCCATCCAACTTGAAGGAGCTGGAGCAGTTTAATCCCAGTGGCTAGATGTGCCAAGCTTATAGAGACATACCCCAAGAGACTTGCAGCTGTAATTGCTGCAAAAGGTGGCTCTACAAAGTATTGACTTTGGGGGGTGAATAGTTATGCACACTCAAGTTCTGTTTTTTTGTCTTATTTCTTGTTTGTTTCACAATAAAAAATATTTAGCATCTTCAAAGTAGGCATGTTGTGTAAATCAAATGATACAAACCCCCCCCCCCCAAAATCTATTTTAATTCCAGGTTGTAAGGCAACAAAATAGGAAAAATCCCAAGGGGGTGAATAGCCACTGTACACCCTGTTCACCCATGACTGCGTGGCCATGCACTCTTCCAACTCAATCATCAAGTTTGCAGATGACACTACAGTGGTAGGCCTGATTTACCAACAACAACGAGACAGCCTACAGGGAGAAGGTGAGGGCCCTCGGAGTATGGTGTCAAGAAAATAACCTCTCAGTCAACATCAACAAAACAAAGGAGATGATCGTGGACCCCAGGAAACAGCAGAGGGAGCACCCCCCCATCTACATCGACGGGACAGTAGTGGAGAAGGTGGAAAGTTTTAAGTTCCTCGGCGTACACATCACGGACAAAATACGGACGAACTGAAATTGTCCACCCACACAGACAGCGTGGTGAGAAGGCGCAACAGCGCCTCTTCAACCTCAGGAGGCTGAAGAAATTTGGCTTGTCATCTAAAACACTCACAAACTTTTACAGATGCACAATCGAGAGCATCCTGTCGGGCTGTATCACCACCTGGTATGGCATATGCACCGCCCTCAACCGCAAGGCTCTCCAGAGGGTAGTGCGGTCTGCACAATGCATCACTGGGGGCAAACTGCCCTCCAGGACACCTACAGCACCCAATGTCACAGGAAGGCCAAAAAGATCATCAAGGACAACAACCACCCGAGCCACTGCCTATTCACCCCGCTATCATCCAGAAGGCGAGGTCCGTACAGGTGCATCAAAGCTGGGACCAAGAGACTGAAAAACAGGCCATCAGACTGTTAACCTCTTAGGGAGCGGCAGCCGAGGTGTCGGTTTTGGAGAGTCTGGCGTGCCCAAAGTAAAATACCTGCCACTCAGGCCCAGAAACTAGGATATGCACATAATTAGTACTATTGGATAGGAAACACTCTGAAGTTTCTAAAACTGTTAAAATAATGTCTGTGAGTAACAGAACTGATATAGCAGGCGAAAACCCGAGGAAAATCCATTCGGATTTGCTGTTTTTTTTTTTAGATGACCTTTTTCTCCTGGCTGCCTATGGGATTGGCTGTTATGTAGGACTCAGCCTGCAGTACCTATGGCTTCCACTGGATGTCAACAGTCTTTAGACAGGGTTTCAAGACGTTAGGTTGAATTAAAAGCGAATAGAAGAAGAATTTAGAAGTGGACCCAGGAAGTCAATAGAATGACATGCGCGTTCACGGTCTCGCGCACTCTTTGGTTTTTTCCTTTCCTATCATTCAGGTTATCATCCGGTTGAAATATTATAGTAAATATACATAAAAGTGTTTAATAATTAAACTTTTGGATTTTGAATTTGGTGCCTTACATTTCACCGGGTAGTGTCGGGAACGGGGCTCTAGCGCGCCAGCGCTTCTTAATGATGCTTAAGAGGTTAAACAGCCATCACTTACATAGAGACTCAAATCTCTGGCCACTTAAATAAACTGACTTAATAAAGGTATCACATATCACTTTAAGTAACGCCACTTTAATAATGTTTACATATCCTACATTACTCATCTCGTGTATGTACTGTATTATACTCCATCTACTGCATCTTGCATATGTCGCACACCATCGCTCATCCATATATTTACATGTACATATTCTTATTCATCCCTTTACATTTGTGTGTATAAGGTAGTTGTTGTGAATTTGTTAGATTACTTGTTAGATTTTACTGCATAGTCGGAACTAGAAGCACAAGCATTTCGCTACACTCACATTAACGTTTTTATTTTATTTATTATTTCACCTTTATTTAACCAGGTAGGCTAGTTGAGAACAAGTTCTCATTTACAACTGCGACCTGGCCAAGATAAAGCAAAGCAGTGCGACACAAACAACAACACAGAGTTACACATGGAATAAGCAAACATACAGTCAATAATACAGTAGAAAAAGTCTATATACAGTGTGTGCAAATGAGGTAGGATAACGGAGGTAAGGCAATAAATAGGCCATAGTGGCGAAATATTTACAACTTCTGCTAACCATGTGTATGTGACTAATACAATTTGATTTGACTTGTCATATCCCCTCTGGACTACTGGCAACTGTTTGTTGGCTGGGGTCCCAGCTTGTGCCATCAAACCCCTGCAACTTTTCCAGAATGCCGCTGCCTGTCTGGTGTTCAACCTTCCCAAGTTCTCTCATGTCACCCCGCTCCTCCTCACTCTTCCAGTCGAAACTCGCATCCACTACAAGACCCTGGTGCTTGCCTACGGAGCAGCAAGGGGAACTGCCCCTCCCTACCTTCAGGCTATGCTCAAACCCTACATCCAATCCCGAGCACTCCGCTCTGACACCTCTGTTCTTTTGGCCGTCCAACCTCTACGGGAGGTCAGCTCCCGCTCAGCCCAGTCAAAGCTCTTCTCTGTCCTGGCACCCCAATGGTGGAACAAGCTTCCCCCTGTTGCTAGGACAGCAGAGCCATCTTCAGAAAACATCTGAAACCCTACCTCTTCAACGAGTATATTAAATAAGACATATTTTCCTACTAACACTGACTTTGCTGATAACTTCTTTATTGAGGAAAAATGTACTGACTATGATATGTGATTTTTCTCACCCAGCTATCTTACAGATGCGTTCCGAAGGATTGAAAATGAGCTAGTTCTTTTTTCAAACCTCCTGTTTTGGACACGACGTGTGTGTGTGTGTGTGGTGTGTGTGTGTGGTGTGTGTGTGTGTACAAGTTGAAGTCGGAAGTTTACATATGCTTTGGTTGGAGTCATTAAAACTTGTTTTTCAAGCACTCCACAAATTTATTGTTAACAAATCTATAGTTTTGGCAAGTCTTTTAGGACATCTGCTTCGTGCATGACAGAAGTAATTTTTCCAACAATTGTTTACCTTGTGAAGATGCTGGAGGAAACAGGTACAAAAGTATCTATATCCACAGTAAAACTAAATCTATATCGACATAACCTGAAAGGCTGCTCAGCAAGGAAGAAGCCACTGCTCCAAAACCGCCATAAAAAAAGCCAGGCTACGGTTTGCAACTGCACATGGGGACAAAGATCGTACTTTTTGGAGAAATGTCCTCTGGTCTGATGAAACAAAAATAGAACTGTTTTGCCATAATGACCGTCGTTATGTTGGGAGGAAAAAGGGGGAGGCTTGCAAGCCGAAGAACACCATCCCAACCGTGAAGCACGGGGGTGGCAGAATCATGTTGTGGGGGTGCTTTGCTGCAGGAGGGACTGGTGCCCTTCACAAAATAGATGGCCTCATGAGGCAGGAAAATTGTGTGGATATATTGAAGCAACATCTCAAGACATCAGTCAGGAAGTTAATGCTTGGTCGCAAATGGGTCTTCCAAATGGACAATGACCCCAAGCATACTTCCAAAGTTGTGGCAAAATGGCTTAAGGACAACAAAGACAAGGTATTGGAATGGCCATCACAAAGCCCTGACCTCAATCCCACTGGGAATGTGATGAAAGAAATAAAAGCTGAAATAAATCATTCTCTCTACTATTATTCTGACATTTCACATTCTTAAAATTAAGTGGTGATCCTAACTGACCTAAGACAGGGAATTTTTACTAGAATTAAATGTCAGGAATTGTGTAAAACTGAGTTTAAATGTATTTGGCTAAGGTGTATGTCAACTTCCGACTTCGTCTGTCTCTGTCTGTCTGTCTTGAACCATCTGCAGTCGTCTCCCAGCAGAGACATACTCCTTCCGTTCTAACCTGCCATCATTTAGTGCACACGAGATACACGGTCATTCATTTTATGTAGGTAGCGCGCGCTCTGAAGCGAGTGGGATTGCCTGGCTACGTGACCTTACCATTTAGTTGTTTTGATAACAGCAAAAATGCGTAGAATACATTGATCAAATCCATGCATCCTAAATTAGATAACATTTGAAAATTAGAAGTTAGATCTATTACACCGCATTTGTAGTCTAATTTCTTTTAACAGACTACATTTCTCTGGAAGCAAGAAGAAAATGTGTGCCAATAATGGCGTTGTAGCCAGACGAATACGTTAAAAGACAATAGTCAACCAATCAGAAACACTATGTTCACAACCTGAATCTACTAAATGGTGTCACTGGTGAATTTTGGAATATATTGCTGAATAGACTGTTTTTACCAGGCGTGAATCACGGACTCAACACGTAGTTGATGCGCTAGAGAAATGTATACTGCAAACTTTCACCCACTTAATTTTTAGATAAGAAAATATCGCCCCATCTTTGTTTCAACCATCCATCCCAATCAAATAATTTCTGTATCAGTCCACCTTTTGTCATTATATGTGCACACAGCAGGTATTCCATTATATGGGGTAAAAGCCAAAACTGAAGTTGATTGCCAGCATTCATCATGTAGACAAATGCTAGGCCTATATATAATCATTAGGTGACTTTAACGGAGTAGGTCATTGGATGCATACATAGTCTAAGTATGTTATACCTTTTGCATTGTATAAATTACATGATGACAATCGCTTGCTTGCCATTCTAGTCTGTACAACAATGGCAATTAGCTGCAACCAAGCTCGAGGGACAATGTTGATTGGCAGATGGAATGATGTCCAATTAGGTTGCAAGGTTGAAGTGGAAGGCGGGATCAGATCGGCACAGCATTTTCCAATGAGGTTGCGAGGCTAAGCACAGCAGTTTTTTTTTAATTCTCTTTGTGCATGCTACAGAGGCTCGAGAACAATGGCGTGATGACGAAGTACACAACTGTCGGGGACCCACTTTTGGCTCGTGAGCGCTATTTTCAGAACTACTGGCTGAAAAGTATACAAAAGTACCGGAGAATCTCTTTAAGATGAATGCACTATAACTGCAAGTCTGCTAAATGACTAGAATGTTTAAAAAATACATACAAAAATTGCCCACAGAGATGGTCCTAAAGTACATCACGTTTGCTCTTATCGCCTCTACAACAAACATCAAAACAAGCCCTAACCCATAAAAGTCAACCTTTCAGCGCAGACAGAAGCACAAGGAAGAGGTTTCAAAGAGGAGGGGGTGTGTAATCCACACAAAGCTCTCCTCTGACCTCTTTTTCACTAAGCACAGAGTCTGACTCAGGTTTACTTCTCTTGAGGGCTCTGTGTAACTACAACTCTAGTCATTGTTTACTGCAGACAGGGTTCTCATTTTGTCATGACGTAGACGGAGCCATTGTACGTGATCAGGCGGTAAATGTAAACTGAGATTGTGGGTTTGATGCCGTGTCCTATATCCAGTAAGCAACACCTGTCCAATAAAGAAGTAGAAGCATAGAACGTCTGGCAATGGCAAGCAAAGGATCGATTTGGGATTCCACACATGTGCAACCAGCCTAGCCACCATGGCAGTAAATCAAGCTTCATATCCCTTGGTATAGACCTGTTTTGTGACTAGGGTAATCTGGGCCTGGTAGATGCTGTAAGCAGATTCATTAAACTAATTATTTGATAAATTAATTATTTGATTAGACAAAGACTGACGCAGCAGTATTTGAACATTGTGCTTCTTGCCAAGGTAGTGTGCAATGTTTGGTGGTAGGTAGCGAGTGGTGTACAGTCACCTGAGTTGAAGCATAGTCTGTTCTTACGTTAGAGCAGCACCTACTTAGACCCCTCTCTCCTTGATCAGTCTTAATGTTATTTTAAGCAGTTATACAGTTGTTGTGGTTGTTGTTTAACTATATGTCCAACAGTCTTTGTATTTTTAGCTTTAAAACCTATCTGACACCTCCAGCTCATCTGTGCAAAAGGACAAATGTGTCAAACTGCTATCTGTTTGGCCTGGTTTAGAGTACTCAAAAAATGACTTCTTTTTATTCCAAATTACCCATTTTCAATTTTGCTTCAAGTGTAAATATGCATCGACACGTAGTTTAAGGAGAATATATATATTATTTGCTTGAATTTGGCTTGAAGCCACAGTCATGTAGTGTAGTTATGTTGAATATAACCTACCCCTGACCTGGGTGTTCATACACTGACCTCAGCAGGCTGTTTACTTGTTGATTTGTAGTTCTCTATCTCTCTCAAACACACCCCAGAAGGTCTCTGATATGCACCCTGCAGCACTCTCTCTCGCACTCTCTCTCTCGCTTTCATTTACTCTCGCTTTCATTTACTCTTGCTCTCTTGCAGGCGCTCTCAACTCTTTTTAATTTACTCCTTCGCTCACTTCCTGTCCACCTTTTTCCTTCTGACGTTGAACTACTCCACACTGCAGTGTAACCCGACATGTTGGAGTGATTATGTTGCAGAGTTTAGAGAGACAGTGAGGTTTTTCTGAGCACCTAAGGGAAAAGGCGACAACCATATAATTAGGTCTAGTAGAATGGGAAAAGCCCCTCAGATCACAGAAATTTGACGGATACACTCAATCTAGTACTTTTATTTCTATGGGGACAGTCAGCCCTCTGATGGCTGATGTGGATGACTTGTCTTCTATTCTTCCTCTGCTCCCCCAGGCTGCCTTGTCTCCCCGGACAGGCAGAAAGTGCTAACAAACTTACTAACCTCCACTATGCAATACACTCGCCTAGGCTTCTCTTCCTCTTTTCACACGGCACTATACTCTCACTTCCGGTTTCTCTCATCTACGGTCTCACACCCTCGTCTCATAGACGTTGTTGTTGTTTTTTTGTTGTTGCTCAGGCTTCATCTGTACTACGACAGTGGATATTGCTTGTCCGCCTGCCGCTAACTCTAGCAGGCTTGTAACTGCGCGTGGCTAGTCGAACGCCAAACTCTTCATTGAGACAATGTTGATGCATCAATCCATGGGCTAGTCAATGGCACATTTTTTGGGGGCCAAAATCCAAATGAAAGAAAAGTTGCAAATAGGGATGGGCATTGGACATGTTTTACTGTTAGGAGTACTCGCATGATTAAAAAAAGCACTGGGAAAAAAATGTGTGCATTTATCTATATGCCAACAGTGCGCAACTATAGAACAGAATATTTTTCCAAGTGAAAAAAGTTGCCAGTGATGCACATCTCGTGTCTGGAACCGTTATTATCAAACAGTGATCATTTGAAACGAAGCAACATTTTTCAGGGTTACAAACCAAAAGGTCTCTTTTCAATATACAGATGTTCGATTTAGTTTATTCTGCATGTTCTTTGGCATTTTCAAAATGGATGAACAATTCCACATTGAACACTGCATGGTGATGAATTACAGACACAGCATCTGTTTGGTGAGTAGGTCTAGGTATAATAATTCTGACCATCATACACTCTTTGTCTTTATCAAACAAATGCTTATTTTCAGTGTGGAACCTGTCTATGATTAGGGTGGTTATAGCCTAGGCTAACCAATTCTAAATGGCACTAGCAGTTCGCAAAGTAGGGTCGTCACTAGTTTCCACAGCCAGTTACCACAGATTCATTTCTTCAGTGTAAAACTAACAATGACTCAATAATTCATGGCTTCTGGGAATACTCTAATGTCCAAAGGTTATTGGCAGAGCTAGAAAGCTGGCACTCAGACGTTTTACAATGTAAGATTACTTTTGATCTGTCTGTGTGCATATTTCAAGACATGGTATTTGGGTGTGCGGTGAAATACCCAATGGGTTGGACAATATTATTTTTGTCACTTACGCTGGGTATACCAAACTTTAGGAACACCTTCCTAATATTAAGTTGCTGGAGGAGTGCTTGACGCCATCGGTCAAGCATGGTGGGGGCAATGTGATGGTCTGGGGGTGCTTTGGTGGTGGTAAAGTGGGAGATTTGTATAGGGTAAAAGGTATCTTGAAGAAGGAAGGCTATCACTCCATTTTGCAATGCCATACCCTGTGGACAGCGCTTAATTGGAGCCAATTTTCTCCTACAACGGGACAGCTCCAAACTATGCAAGAACTATTTAGGGAAGAAGCAGTCAGCTGGTATCCTGTCTATAATGGAGTGGCCAGCACAGTCACCTGATCTCAACCCTATTTAGCTGTTGGGGGAGCAGCTTGACCGTATGGTACCTAAGAAGTGCCAATCCAACTTGTGGAGGTGCTTCAGGAAGCATGGGGTGAAATCTCTTCAGATTACCTCAAAAAATTTACTAGAATGCCTAAGGTCTGCAAGGCTGTAATTGCTGCAAATTGAGGATTCTTTGACGAAAGCAAAGTTTGAAGGACACAATTATTTAAATTAAAAATCATTGTTTAAAACTTTGTCAACGTCTTGACTATATTTCCTATTAATCTAATTTCATTTCAAGGACATTTCTAAGTGACCCCAAACTTTTGAACGGTAGTGTAAATACATACATTTTAAAAATATATATTTAACCTTTATTTAACTAGGCAAGTTAGTTAAGAACAAATTCTTATTTACAATGACGGCCTAGTAACAGTAGGCTACCTGCCTTGTTCAGGGGCAGAACGACAGATTCAGCTCGGGGATTCGATCCCAACGCTCTAACCACTAGGCTACCTGCCGCCCCTGTGGACACATTGCAGCCCGAAGCTATAGGCCTACATACGTGGGCAAAACATACATCAATTTATAACTTTTAAGCTGTTGAAATGGCTAGTGTGTTTAATGCTCCTGAAATGGCAAGCTTTTACACCATTTTACAACGCTAAGAGTGACATTTCATACAGTAGGTGCCTTTTGGCCAGTTAATAAGATTTCACTTCCAGAACCCAGACCAGACCACAGCTGAGGCTGATTTCACTTCCAGAACCCAGACCAGAGCACAGCAGATTTCACTCCCAGATTCCAGACTAGAGCACAGCTGACTGAGGCCCAATACTGTCCACTAAAGTGTCTCGCCTCAAGCTTAAAATACTAAACTCTAAACCCTCACAACCCCAACCCTCTTACAGGGACCAGTTAACCATAACCACCTGTGTGTTTGTGCATGAGTAGGAGTGCTGATCTAGGATCGGCATTGCCTTAAAGGTCATAATGAATCACCACTTCTACTCTGAGTTGCTTTGTAAATATGGGATCTGAGTCTGACCTAGAGCCAGGACAATAAACCCAAAAATGATAAATTCCGATCATTTATATATAGAGGAAATTCTACTGATATCGATAATAATGATATTTAGCCTTTACTAAAGGAATGTGACGTTTGAAGTGAATGAAATCTGCTAATAATAGCCACACCATTCAAAGTAGTAGTAGTTTTAATGGTAATATTTTTTTTAAACAACGCTACACATTGTTGTAAACGTAACGTTCCATTAATCGTTATCGTGATAATTTGCTCAACTGATCGTGATATGGATTTTTGTCCATATCAGATCTAGTCTGATCATGTATGCGACAGGCTCACCTAAAATAGCCTAGTTGTAAAGCCACCAGAGACTGCTTAGAAACCTAAAGTATTAAATAACCTTCTCCCGTTGTGGGCCTGCGTTCAATGGAAGTTTAGAAGTTGTTAGATTTATAAGTGGACTTTGAGAGTTCAGAATAAGGTTGCTGCCAAATAGCTGTATTTGCTATTTCTGCCATGTGCTGTGGTATGCCTGTCCATTAATGCATCATGACTCTTTATGTAAAGCTGTGAAATTGAATCGCATGGCTCTGTGGGTATAAATATCTATGCAGAAAAACATTCCTTGTGTCAACTGACCTTATCCCCTGGGCCATTTTGGTACAAAACATTAGGATCATGTGCGCTTTATTTGAGGCAGACTGACCAGGTGAACCCAGGTGAAAGCTATGACCTGTTATTGATGACACTTGTAGATGAAGGGGAGGAGACTGCTTAAAGAAGGATTGTTAAGTCTGGAGAAATTAAGACATGGATTGTGTATGTGTGCTATTCAGTGGGTCAATGGGTAAGACAAACGATTTAAGTGCCTTTGAATGGGGTATGGTAGTAGGTGCCAGGTGCACCGGTTTGAGTGTGTCAAGAACTGCAACACTGCTGGGTTTTTCACACTCAACCGTTTCCCGTGTGTATCAAGAATGGTCCACCACCCAAAGGACATCCAGCCAACTTGACACAACTGTGGGAAGCTTTGGAGTCAATATTCTCCAGCATCCCTTTGGAATCCTTTCAACACCTTGTAGAGTCCATTCCCTGACAAATTGAGGCTGTTCTGAGGGTAAAAGGGGATGCAACTCAATATTAGTAAGGTTTTCCTAAAGTTTTGTACACTGTGTGTTAAAAAAAAATATATATATATATATCACACACACGGTGCATTCGGGAAAGTATTCAGACCCCTTGAATTTTTCCACATTTTGTTACGTTACAGCCTTATTCTAAAATATTTGAAATACTTTTTTGCTCATAAATTTACACACAATACCCCATAATGACAAAGCGAAAACAGATTTTAAACATTTTTGCAAATGTATAAAAAATAGAAAACCATATTCTCTGGTCTGATGAAACCAAGATTGAACTCTTTGGCTTGAATAGCAAGCGTCACATCTGGAGGAAACCAGGCACCATCCCTATGGTGAAACATGGTGGTGGCAGCATCATGCTGTGGGGATGTTTTTCAGCGGCAGGGACTTTGAGACTAGTCAGGATCGAAGTAAAGGTGAATGGAGCACAGAGATGTCCTTGATGAAAACCTGCTCAGGACCTCAGACTGGGGCAAAGGTTCACCTTCCAACAGGACAACGATCCTAAGCACACAGCCAAGACAACGCAGGAGTGGCTTCGGGACAAGTCTCTGAATGTCCTTGAGTGGCCCAACCAGAGCCCGGACTTGAACCCAATCGAACATCTCTGGAGAGACCTGAAAATAGCTGTGAAGCAATGCTCCCCATTCAACCTGACAGAGCTTGAGAGGATCTGTAGAGAAGAATGGGAGAAACTCCCCAAATACAGGTTTGCCAAGCTTGTAGCGTCATACCCAAGAAGACTTGAAGCTGTAATCGCTGCCAAAGGTGCTTCAACAAAGTACTGAGTAAAGGGTCTGAATACTTACAGTACCAGTCAAAAGTTTGGACACCTACTCATTCAAGGGTTTTCTTTATTTTTACTATTTTCAACATTGTAGAGTAATAGTGAAGACATCAAAACTATGAAATAACACATGGAATCATGTAGTAACCAAAAAAGTGTTAAACAAATCAAAATATATTTGAGATTTTTGATTCTTCAAAGTAGCCACCCTTTACCTTAATGACAGGTTTACACACTCTTGGCATTCTCTCAACCAGCTTCATGAGGAATGCTTTTCCAACATTCTTGAAGGAGTTCCCACATATGCTAAGCACTTGTTGGCTGCTTTTCCTTCACTCAGCGGTCCAACTCATCCCAAACCATCTCAATTGAGTTGAGGTCGGGTAATTGTGGAAGCCAGGTCATCTGATGCAGCACTCCATCACTCTCCTTGTTGGTCAAATAACCCTTACACATCCTGGAGGTGTGTTTTGGGTCACTGTCCTGTTGAAAAACAATTGATAGTCCCACAAAGCGCAAACTAGATGGGATGGCGTATCGCTGCAGAGTGATGTGGTAGCCATGCTGGTTAAGTGTTCCTTGAATTCTAAATAAATCACAGACCGTGTCACTAGCAAAGCACCCCCACACCATCACCCCTCCTCCTCCATGCTTCACAGTGGGAAGCACACTTGCGGAGATCATCTGTTCACCTACTCTGCGTCTCACAAAGACACAGCGGTTGTAACCAAAAATCTCAAATTGGGACAAAGGGACAGATTTCCACCGGTCTAATGTCCATTGCTCGTGTTTCTTGGCCCAAGCAAGTCTCTTCTTATTATTGGTGTCCTTTAGTAGTGGTTTCTTTGCAGCAATTTGACCATGAAGGCCTGATTCATGCAATCTCCTCTGAACAGTTGATGTTGAGATGTGTCTGTTACTTGAACTCTGTGAAGCATTTATTTGGGCTGCAATTTCTGAGGCTGGTAACTCTAATGCACTTATCCTCTGCAGCAGAGGTAACTCTGGGTCTTCCTTTCCTGTGGTGGTCCTCATGAGAGCCAGTTTCATCATATCGCTTGATGTTTTTTGCGACTGCACTTGAAGAACTTTCAAAGTTCTTGAAATGTTCTGGATTGAAACTGTCAAGGCAAAGGGTGGCTACTTTGAAGACTATAAAATATATTTATCTTCTAAATACTGAGTTCCAAGCAGAGAGGCATCAGGTCCCAATTTTGCAGTCTTTGGTATGACTTGACGGGGGATCAAACCCCCAACCTTCCAATCTCAGGGCTGACACACTAACCACAAGGATACATATGGCTTTGCTTATCCCTATGGATGTGTTTGGTGTTAATGTTGTTATTATTCTGTTCTCTCCTGTCCCCCAGGCCTGTCACCGTTGTATTGCAGCCTGTTTGGCCTGATGAGGGAGAGTGACCGCATGTGGTTCCCACCCAATCACATCCTCAAACTCGACCAATCAGCAAATGACAGTCTCCTCTTCAGAGTGAGGTAGGATGTGGCGTGTGGTCAGGGGTCTAGTTTAAATGTTTCTGTTGAAAAGGAAACAATTAGATAGACTATTACAAATATTAAGGAATTATAGTGTGAAATATGCAATGACGTTTTATTAAAGTATCATTGTATGGTAGTAGTATTAGACACAATGTGATTGTGTCTTCTATTTAGTCTTCTTTATCTTCTCTCCTCTTCCTGTTTCTTCTCTCTATCTGTGTCTCTCTCTCTGTGTGTCCCCCCAGGTACTACTTCCCTGGCTGGTATGGAGGCTCCTGTACCCACCGCTATGGGGTCAACAAGGGAATGGACAGCCCGGTGTTAGACGATACCGTCATGTCCTATCTCTTCGCTCAGGTTAGTCTTGGGCTATATTTTTACCAGGAATGTTTTCTCAGTCTGGTAGTGTGAAATTCAAGAGTGTAGGCATGCTGATCTTGGATCAGCTTTGCCTTAAATATCATAATAAATGAGCACCTACTCTGAGTTGCTTTGTAAATATTGTCTCTAGTCTAACATGTATGCTACAGGCTCCCCTAAAATGGCCTACCTGTAAAGCCACCAGATACCTTTCAGTAACCTAAAGTATTAAGTAACCTCATCGCCAGGCTCAATTGCTACAGAGAGAGAGACAGCTGGTAAGACTAATGCCAAGCAAAATCCATTTCGGGGACTGGTTTCTATAAACCAATCAGTGAAGCTGTATAGTCTGTGTAGTGTAAATAACTGCCTAATCTACCCCTGTGTGTGTGTGTGTGTGTGTGTGTGTGTGTGTGTGTGTGTGTGTGTGTGTGTGTGTGTGTGTGTGTGTGTGTGTGTGTGTGTGTGTGTGTCCATACGTATGCTGAAGAAAAAGGGAAGTGGTGTTGGGAGGGTGAGAGGCAGTGGTGAAAGCTGAGACTGGTACGGTGTGTTTTTGTGTGTACGTGTTTTTAGAATGTCTGTGTGAACTGTGGTGTCCTTTCAGTTTTTATCTTCACATTCACATGGTCGCAAAACACACTGGGTGGGAGAGATTACCCTGTATACGTTAGTTACTATGTGAGGTCCTGCTGTCATTTAAAGAGCAATCCGCAATTGCTATAGCCATTGATTCTTAAAGAATATAACTTATAAATGCCTTATGAGCTTAGTTCAATTGTCACACTCCAGGAGAACCCAAAATATAAGCTTGTTTTACTACAATGTTTATAAATATTGTAAATGTAAACAATCACTGTATATAACTGCTTATAACTATGATTTAGATATTTTGGATGGTCAGTCCTTGCATCAATACCTCCGTTTATTAATGTAAGAGTGGTTACATTTCTCCAGGCCCATCCCTCAGCTTTTTACCAAAACAGAGGCTGGGGGTGGATCCCTTAGTTTAATGTTTCAATGGTGGATGGCCGCTTTAAGTCTGTATTTTAGAAAAATGGAGGCCCTGGATTGTTGTGAGGAAAGCTGTGTTGACTTTATTCCACAGTTCTGAGAACTGAGGTACCTTGTTTCCAAGTAAAAAGAAAAAAAGTAAAAAACTTTTTATTTTCTATTCTTGGAAATTTTGGTTATGTTCCTCAAGACATTCTGTCTGCTGATGTGTTGTTCGTATAGCCGAGCCGATGTCTCTTGTGGTTTCACTTGATGTTTATCCACAGAGAGAATGGAAGTTAAACTGGACTGGCCATAGTTCTAGAGCCCACACACACTAAGATCCCTATCACGTTTGGTGCAACACAGAAAGTTGTTGAGCAAAACAGTGGAAGAGGGAGTGTAATACTTCAGGTGTAGCTTGTGGAAACATGGCTGCATGTATCCCACGTACCATGTAAGGCTGTTATTTGCTGTAACTAGAAACGAAGTGGTGGTGCAGTCAGGAAGACGAGGGATGCAGGGTGTACGTGTTTGAGATGGACAACATTGCAGTCGGAATCACTGAACTGCAAATCACCTTGCGTCTTAAATAGCATAACTAATCATTATGTAATGAAGTGGTTCTGCCTGCATTCTGCCTTGGTTAAAAGGATCTCCTCAAACACCCAGGCTGTCTTTTCTCCCCAGTTAGGTTGTAACTCTGCCTGTGGGGACATCTTTCTTAGCCAGCATGAACAGACAAAGGGTGCGTCCCAAATGGCACTCTATTCCCAATATAGTGCACTACTTTAGACCACGGCCCATAGGGCTCTGATTAAATGTTGTACACTATATCTAGTCTGGAAAACCTGACGCTAGGCAACACAGGGACTAAGGTCTAGTTTCAACACTATATGTAGTCTGGAAAACCCGACCCTAGGCAACACTGGGACTAAGGTCTAGTTTCAACACTATGTAGTCTGGAAAACCCGACCCTAGGCAACACTGGGACTAAGGTCTAGTTTCAACACTATGTAGTCTGGAAAACCCAACCCTAGGCAACACGGGCACTAAGGTCTAGTCTCAAAACCATATGTAGTCTGGAAAACCTGACGCTAGGCAACACAGGGACTAAGGTCTAGTTTCAACACTATATGTAGTCTGGAAAACCCAACCCTAGGCAACACTGGGACTAAGGTCTAGTTTCAACACTATGTAGTCTGGAAAACCCGACCCTAGGCAACACTGGGACTAAGGTCTAGTTTCAACACTATGTAGTCTGGAAAACCCGACCCTAGGCAACACTGGGACTAAGGTCTAGTTTCAATGACTCTTTTGGCATAGATGAACTACGTCACTGCCAACGTCGATAAGACGGACAAAAAATCTGGGGACTTCCAACAAATCACGAGCCAGACATGCCAGAACGTTGTGGTTCAAAACCAACGTTTGCAGGCCAAACCTTTGCAGTGGTTTTAGTTGAGGTAGTTGATGCAAACTAGCCACTTGCAAATTGCACTCATTAAAAATATCCTCAGTGATCTCCATCTTGCTATTGTAGTGATTCAGTTATACTGTACGTAGGCTTTGACATAGGGACATAGTTCCTCTATGCCACGAATGCATCATTGAACTGAGACCGAAGTCACTGTGTTGCCGAGGGTCTGATTTGTTTAGACTACCCTATTTAGGGTGCCACTTGCCACAGAGACCGAGGCATGCCACTAATAGGGGTGTATAACAACTGCCTCATGCCTTGACAGACGTGATATGTTAGGGGTGTCTGCCAGTCTGCTGTGGCTGTCTGTCATATGTTAACGTTACCAACCCTCCCCTCTCTCCCTACGCTCTCTCTCCCCCTACGCTCTCTCTCTCTCCCTTCTTTTTCTCTCTCCCCCTACTCTCTCTCTCTCCCTACTCTCTCTCCCTCCCTGCTCTCTCTCCCTCCCACGTTTGTTTTCACCTTATGCCACTTCTATCCACTATCTCCCTCTCCCTCCCTCTCAGTGGCGTAGTGACTTTGTGCATAGCTGGGTGATTATCCCAGTGAACCATGAGGCCCAGGAGGAGTGTCTTGGCATGGCTGTGTTGGACATGATGAGGATGGCTAAGGAGAGTAGCCAGTCCCCTGTGGACATCTATAACGACACCAGGTGAGTAGGCTGGCAGGAGGAAGATGGAGCATGTTGAACCTCAAAGCCAAGTAAAATGAAGGAGAAACTGTCAGAGCTGAAAACCGTTTGGTCACAAGGCAATGTGTACACAATGGTCAAACCAGGTGGAATGCAGAGCCTTCTGCGGTCACTAAAGAAGGGATGTTAACCCTGGGCGGTGTCCTGTCTAAAATCCTAACCTGCCAGTTGTTTTACTTTCCTGGCCACCTAATCATCCCTAGATCCCTAGCTGCCAATTGCCTCATTCAGTCTAGATCCCCTTCAACTCTTCCCCTGAGTTGTACAGGGTTCAATACAAATAATGTTTTGGCATATGATATTGTAGTGGGCAATAATATCTGATATGTGTACACTACCGGTCAAACGTTTTAGAACACCTACTCATTCAAGGGTTTTTCTTTATTTTTACTATTTTCTACAGTGTAGAATAATAGTGAAGACATCAAAACTATGAAATAACACATATGGAATCATGTAGTAACCAAAAAAGTGTTCAACAAATCAAAATATATTTTATATTTGAGATTCTTCAAATAGCCACCCTTTGCCTTGATGACAGCTTTGTACACTCTTGGCATTCTCTCAACCAGCTTCACCTGGAATGCTTTTCCAACAGTCTCGAAGGACATATACTGAGCACTTGTTGGCTGATTTTCCTTCACTCTGAGGTCCGACTCATCCCAAACCATCTCAATTTGGTTGAGGTCGGGGGATTGTGGAGGCCAGGTCATCTGATGCAGCACTCCATCCCTCTCCTTCTTGGTAAAATAGCCCTTACACAGCCTGGAGATGTGTTGGATCATTGTCCTTTTGAAAAATAAATGATAGTCCCACTAAACCCAAACCAGATGGGATGGCGTATTGCTGCAGAATGCTGTGGTAGCCATGCTGGTTAAGTGTACCTTGAATTCTAAATAAATCACAGACAGTGTCACCAGCAAAGCACCCCCACACCATATTACCACCTCCTCCATGCTTTACGGTGGGAAATACACATGCTATCATCCGTTCACACACACCGCGTCACAAAGACAGGGCGGTTGGAAGCAAAAATCTCCAATTTGTACTCCAGACCAAAGAACAAGTTTCCACCGGTCTAATGTCCATTGCTTGTGTTTCTTATCCCAAGCAAGTCTCTTCTTCTTATTGGTGTCCTTTAGTAGTAGTTTCTTTGCAGCAATTTGACCATGAAGGCCTGATTCACGCAGTCTCCTCTGAACAGTTGATGTTGGGATGTGTTTGTTACTTTAACTCTGTGAAGCATTTACCAGAGGCTGGTAACTTTAATGAACGTATCCTCAGCAGCAGAGGTAACTCTGGGTCTTCTTTTCCTGTGGCAGTCCTCATGAGAACTTTCAAAGTTCTTGAAATGTTCCTTATTGACTGACCTTACAGTAATGATGGACTGTCGTTTCTCTTTGCTTATTTGAGCTGTTCTTGCCATAATATGGACTTGGTCTTTTACCAAATAGGGCTATCTTCTGTATACCACCCCTACCTTGTCACAACACAACTGATTGGCTCAAACGCATTAAGAAGGAAAGAAGTTCCACAAATTAACTTTTAACAAGGCACACCCGTTAATTAAAATGCATTCCAGGTGACTACCTCATGAAGCTGGTTGAGAGAATGCTAAGAGTATGCAAAGCTGTCATCAAGGCAATGGGTGGCTATTTGAAGAATTTAAAATATGTTGATTTGTTTAGCACTTTTTTGGTTACTACATGATTCCATAGTTTTGATGTCTTCACTATTATTCTACAATGTAGAAAATAGTAAAAATAAAGAAAAACCCTTGAATGAGTAGGTGCTCTAAAACCTTTGACCGGTAGTGTATATACAGTGTTTTATATACACAGTGCCTTCGGAAAGTATTCAGACCCCTTGACTTTTTCCACATTAGGTTACTTTGCGGCGTTGTTCTAAAATGGATATAACAAAAATACTCATCAATCTACACGCAGTAACCCATAATGACAAAGCAAAAACCTGTTTTCTTTTAGAAATGTTTGCAAATGGAAAATAAATTTAATGAAAGAAATACCTTATTTACATAAGTACTCAGACTCTTTGCTATGAGACTCAAAGTTGAGATCAGGTGCTTCCTTTTTCCATTGATCATCCTTGAGATGTTTCTACAACTTGATTGGAGTCCACCTGTGGTAAATTCAATTGATTGGACATGATTTGGAAAGGCACGCACCTGTCTATATAAGGTCCCACAGTTGACAGTGCATGTCCGAGCAAAAACCCAAGCCATGAGGTCGAAGGAATTGGCCATAGAGCTCTGAGACAGGATTGTGTTGAGGCACAGCTCTGGGGAAGGGTACCAAAACATTTTTGCAACATTGAAGGTCCCCAAGAACAGTTGCCTCCATCATTCTTAAATGGAAGAAGTTTGGAACCTCCAAGACTCTCCCTAGAGCTGGCCGTCCGGCCAAACTGAGCAATGCAAGGCATAAAGCTTATGTTGCAAAGCATTACAATACATTTTTCTAAACATGATCAGAGAGAGAGAAAGATGGAGACAAAGAAATCATGGATTGTACCAAGGCCCATAGTTCATGGGAGAGGGAGAGAGAAATAAGGAGTGGAGGTATCTCACCAGCGCAGGTCAGGGACGTAAGAGGCCCATAGTTCATGGGAGAGAGAAATAAGGAGTGGAAGTATCTCACCAGCGCAGGTCAGTGACGATAGAGAAAAAGCAATGAATCTTATGACCCTTTTATAAGCATCTGAGTTATTTGGATTAAAGAAAACTTGAGTTGACCAATAGTATTAATGTAAATTTAACCTCCAATCAGATATCAGACTTATAGGATGTAACCCCTGCTTCTCGGAGGTGAGATAATGGGGGTTGGTGAGCTCAACACAGAGAAGGTTGAATTCCTAAGACAACACAGAGAATGTTGAATTCCTAAGACAACACAGAGAATGCTGAATTCCTAAGACAACACAGAGAATGCTGAATTCCTAAGACAACACAGAGAATGCTGAATTCCTAAGACAACACAGAGAATGTTGAATTCCTAAGACAACACAGAGAATGCTGAATTCCTTAGACAACACAGAGCAAATTCTTGCATACAGTTGATAAGAAGGGCTGCCCCACAGTATGTCTATCCCTCTCTATCCAAGCCTGAGACTGTATAAGAATGACTGCATGCTTTGTGTATAGCGGGTGTGCCAGTCAGAGCCTGTCCTTGATGTAATAACAAGAGATCGAAGGCGAGTGGTCCTGTAACTCAATGAACGGATTACCTCTGTGTGAATGACATTATCAGGTTTGAGAACGTGTTCATGAAATCCTTTACGGAACATAATAAACCAATGTGATATTTAATGATACACAATTGTTCATACTATTCTACTATTCTCACCCTGGCCTCCTTTGCTCACCCCACTCCACCTCCCTCCACCTCATCCTCATCCTACTCCACCCAACCTCACTCCATCTCACTCCACCTCATTCCACCCCACCCCACCCCACCTCATTCCACTCCACCTCA